>JAAEAF010001370.1:0-204586 GCA_011037195.1 Triatoma infestans | reverse complement strand
ACTTTCCTCTAAAAAGTCGTTTTTATTATGTATAGTTTATTCCATTCATGCAAATTGAAGAGACAACTAAACATCTAGAAAGAATTGTGAATAGTTTGAAGTGAATTAATTAATTGTAATCGTGTAAATTTGCACTAAGAGAAAGTGATGTGAGTGTTTCACACCAAATTTGTTTCATTTATAATATATATATATATGTATATATTTTGTTTATTGTGAATAAAGTTTCTAAGAAATTAAATTGGGCCATCATAATCATGTCTAATTAAAATTAATATATTTAAAAGCTATGTCAGCTTTTCTTGTTATTTATAATACAATATTCCTAATAATAAAAATTTTCTACAACAATTTGTGACCCCCTCCCCATAGCATATTTGTAACATAATTTCTATATAATTTTATTTATTCATTTATTAATTTTAATTGTTACTAATTTTATCTTTTGGCTTATAAAATAGATATAGAGTTTAGATATTGTATGATAATTTTAGTAAATATTTACCTTAAGAACTTTTAAAACAAATTTCACCACAATGTTTAGGGTTAATTAGGGATCTACCTTTCACTTTGTTCTCTATATGAAGTGAAATTCTAATAGCGCCATGCTTCTTGGGTGGAGGCGCCAGACAATTAAGGATTTAAATATCTAAATTTAGATTCAATTTTGATTGAAATTGATGAGGCGAGCAATGTAAAAGGTGATTTTTAGCCTTTAATAGCCTGAGGCAGTCCGAAATTGTTGCATTCCTGTTTGTTGATTGGACAAATTTTTATGAAAAGTGTAGTAACAACTAATTTTCTTAGCTAGACAGACAGACAGACACATAGTTGTCTTTGTCTGGTGAAAGTACCTTCTACCCAATCTCTTCTTCTAATAGTTTACCGTTATGACTTGGGTACTTTGGAAATCTGTAAATTACTTTAAGTATGATGAAAGAGAGGAGGGGTATGGTTGGCTGTGTTAGGATGTCCGTCCCAACTCTCTTCACCACCTTTACTACAACATCACTTCCAAACTCATCTCTTTGTCATTTTTATTGAAGAAAACTTTACATTTTCTGAGAATATATCTCTCGGTTTGTCCGTGAGTATATATATATAAAGGTATGTGACAGAAACCCTGGATGGTTTACCTACTTTCTTTGACTGAAAATCCATACCGGCTTGTCTTATTTGTTCCCAACCCCCACTCAACCGTAGAACACTACTTACCAATAAATACATACAAGTTTTGACATGTTCACCATAAAGTAATAAAATTTTATTGCATCTTCTTTCAGCCCTTTTTTTTTTTACACACACACACACACACTAAGATTGTAGTGAAAAAGGTGCCGCCATAGCTTCCATTCATCTGATATATTTTTGGAATCGTGATTTTTTTTTTTTTACGAGTTCATTAAGGTGATAAATAACATGTATCACAGAATTCAGTAATCACAAGTATTGCGTTGGTGACAATTTGTTTTTTTTTTTTTTTAAATTTAAGGCGTCTTAACATCTGTGGTCATTTGCGCCAGAGCTTTCTCAGTGCACTGCCGGCCTCCGGACAGTGTTCTCTCGTTACAGACAACACTGTCCATCACCGGACAGTGAGCTGTAGGGGCTCCTAGGAAGATAAAATCTAAGGATAGCACGGCTGGATTCGAACCCGTGATCTCCGCGTTGCTAGTCCAGCGCGCTACCACTGAGCTAATCCCTTCCCTGACAAATTTGTGAAATTCTGTATTCACTGGGGAAATACATGTTTTTATTTGAATGGCCTCTTGTGGTATCTATGGATGTGTGTGTATCTATGAATAAAATATCTCAAAAAAACGGAAATATCACCACAAGAAGCTCAACTTGTGATATTCCATGTAGGTACTACCACCACCGCATGTGATAATAAGATTTCGGTTAAAATCCATCAACCGGATACGCGACTTTGCTGAATTTTTACATTCTCTTACTCCTAGTAAGAGGAAGTATTGTAATCGTGTCGAATTTTCGATATTGAGTTTTCACCGGAAATATCCGTTTTGAGGTCCCCTGAGTCTAAAAAATTGGTGTTTAGCAAATGGTCTGTGTGTGTATGTATGTGTACAGTATAGCTCAAAAACAAAAGATCGTCGAAAATTCAAACTTGATATTCCGTTTAGTTATCACCATGGGATCCGACAGTGGATCATCTGTCAAAATTCTTCCACCGGAAGTACCACTTTACTAGTTGTTTTTTTTTACGTTTTTGCGTTTTTCTCAAAAATGGCTCCCACGATTTTCTGTAAACTTTTTATATCAACTACATATACAAAGAGTTACAACTTTTATTTGAAACATTTCTCCGGGAAAATTTCTTTAAGGGGACTTCTGGGGGAGGGGTGGGGTTAGGTTTTCATCTAAAGTGCTATTTCAGTTTATTAGACAATTCTGCCATCTAAATAATGGTAATTAGAATTTAATATGTTGTTGAAATTCCGAGTTTGAAAAAATCGGATAATCGGAAGTGCGTTTATTTTAACACTTTACTAAATGATTTCTTCACTTTTTTGCGATTTTCTCAAAAATGGCTCCGACGATTTTCTTGAAACTTTGTATATAAAGTAAATATACAAAGATCTACAACTTTTATTTAAAACGTTTCTCTGGAAAAATTCATTTAAGGGCACTTTTCGGGTAGGGGTGGGGTCATGTTTTTCTCTAGAGTGCTATCATAGTTGATTATACAATTCTAACAAAGAAAATTTATTAGAAATAAATAGATGGCAAAAATTCCAAGTTTGAAGGAAATCAGTAAACCGGAAGAGCGCTTTTACTGAACAGTTTTTTTTTTCAGTTTTCGACAAATTTCATTAAATTTGGTATACAAACTATTAAATTTGTCAATTATAATTTTGAGAACTGGAGTAAGAGAAAGTTGTTGTGAGTGTTTCACAACAGATTATTTTATTTTTTTTTAAGTTTTAGTTTTTCGCGGTTTTCTCAAAAAAATGTACCAATGTATTTATTTAAACTTAATATACTGTCTACATATATAAATGTTGATCACTTTTATTTGATATTTTTCTAAGAAATTTCTTTTTAGGGGGACGGGGAAAAAGCAACATTAAACTGCCCTCTAAAAAAAAAAAATATCACTTCAGAGTAAGTGCTCATTTTTCAGAATTGGATTTTATGATTTTTGGGTGAGGGGGAACTTTCTCTAAAACAGCTACATAATTTTGTTTAAACTTAAGACGTTCACTGCATAGACATAAAAGCCTATCAATTTTATTTTTCCAAAATAATTGATTGTTAGGTTGTCTCTGTCTCTCTCTGTGGAATCTGTGATTTTATATTACTCAAAAGTTGTTTGAGTTTTGTATAATCTACTGGTGCTGCTATTTGCTGGATAACAAGATAAACAATTCAATTTCTACGTGCCATCTACGTATACCTTTGCCAGGGCAATTGATTAAAAAAAAAAAAAAAAAAAATTACATCCAAGTTTAAAGAAACTTTACTCATTTTATCCATGAATTCTATTAAACTGCAGTAAGAGGAACTCGTGAGTAAGTTTTATATCACATCTTTTTTACTTCTGCAATTATTATGAATGATTTCAATTGATTACTGTTTTTCAAGTTTAATATATACACAATTCTCTGAATATCTATTTTCCTACGAAAAAAATCTTAAAATAAAAGTACAATTTATATTTCAAATGTAACGAAAATTTTTCCGAGTCATTTTTGTAAGAAATTTCAGAAAAACTCTGAAGCCTCTTCGGTGATGCGCTCCTTTGGGAAAAAAAAGCCGTAGAGTTTCTAGCGTTACTTTATTAGATTCTATATTAAATAGAACATTGATTTTGTTGAAACGATACTTTGTGAAATGGAGAAAATCGTAACAAACATAATGATATGTTTTGAACTTGTGCTATTTGCTCCTGCTTCAACCAACTTTTCAGTGTCACCAATTTTTAAGGCATCATATCGTTTAAGACGACGATACTGCTTTGAAGATAGGGACTGTTGGATGCACTTTCGATTGTTGGATTTTGGCTACGGTGATATCTGAATGACAGATCTAGTTTTTGAGATTATTTTTATTCCCTCTCGCTCTAACATACAAGGACGCACAGAGCACAGTAATACATATGTCATTCATTAAAAACCCCATTCCACGATTCATAAGTTTCTTAATAATATAACAAGCTATATATATGTTACGCTCAAAGACCGAAAATGCTCTTTGAGTGAAAACACAGCTCATAATGCGTTGTGGTCACTGTAAATCATCCATATCGCGAAATTCGTGTTATGGCTCTTATGAAAAAGCTCACGACGCGTTATGGCAATCACAGAAAGACCACATAGCAAAATTCGTGTCGTGGCTATCATGCTATACGACCAGAAGAACGCATTGTGGCAATGAAGAAAAGCTATGACACGTTCTGAGCACTAGTTGGTGTTTACTATATCACGACGGACAGGTTTGTAACAATGTCGGCTTGACTACAACGACGCATTAAACCATCCGTAGAGTTGTTTATTTATTTCTTGTCTGTTTCTGAGGGTGAACTTATATCAGCGCTAACCATGACCACTAAAAAAGAAGTGTTTTATGATAAATTACGTGAGTTTGTGGAAAGAAGCATGGATCGCAGTGTCATCATGAGTACAGAAAAATATGAAATGTTACTTAATGAAACAAAACAGTCTCAGTTCTCTGCTTAAAAAAAAAAACAACCAGTCTCTATCTTCAAAGCAGTATCGTCGTCTTAAACGATATGATGGTCTTAAAAATTGGTGACACTGAAAAGTTAGTTGAAGCAGGAGCAAATAGCACAAGTTCAAAAATCCGTTACTTCTGCAAACGCGTCATGGGCTTTTCTTCATTGCCACAATGCGTTCTGGTCGTAAAGCATGATAGCCAAGACACGAATTTCCTATGTGGTCTTTCTGTGATTGCCAAATTGCGTCTTGAGCGTTTTCATAAGAGCCATAACACGAATTTCGGCGATGTGGATGTTTTACAGGGACCACAAGCTATTTTTTCGCTTAATGAGCATTTTCGGCTTTGAGCGTGACAATATAAAGTATAAAATAATGATCTAATTATCAATAGATTCATGTAAAAGTTTTTTTGGGGGGAGGGGGGATTAATTTCATTAATTTTTTGTGGTCTTGAAAATGATCCAATTTTATTATTTATCATATCCGTTGGGTAATTCTCAGCTTAGATTCTTTAACTAAACAATCCCCACTCTATAAAATGTTTACTATTATTGCAATTGAAGGATGTAATATTATTAATTAACATATAGAAAAACTGAAAAGGTTATATGAAGGTTGTAAACAATTCATACCATTTTAACCTTTCGTTCTGCATCTGAACAGTTCGTTCAAATTTTATACTGTTCATATGCATAATATAAACATCTCTATCAATAATTATTACGTAGTAAACATTTTTTTTTTTTTTTCAGTAAATAGTAATTATTACCCAAAATAATGTTAATATTTAAGGAGGGGATATATTTGTATTAGTAATAATTATCGAGTATTATTGTTTTATGTAAATATCTAATCAATGATAACAAGTATTTGCAGCCATCTGTTATGTAATTAAAGACTCACATCTTTTCAGGCGCAACTTAAATCAGCTTGATGTCTAACTTTATTTATTTATTTTGTTAATAAAATAACCAATCATTAAGGCATTTATATTTACAAAACAATTCAAAAATTTGATATACTCATGTCATCTGTTTGTATAAACAATATTTCATATCTTTCGACAATTATATTATGTGGCCTACATGGTTCATTGTTTTAAAAGACTAAATTATCGTTAGGATGGCTGATTGTATCATCATGATTAACATAACAGGTGGTTCGTGGCCAATTTTGAATTGTTTAATTAAGTTTGAATATCATGAAACTTTTGGTTTATGTAACATTTTTATTTTAAATATTTATCTTAAACAAACTGGAACTGCATTTTTTTGTTACTTTCTCTTACTGTGTTAAGAGGAATCGTGACAAATTTTCGATCCGAGTTACCCACCGGAATTAGTCGTTTGTGGTCCCCTAAGTCAGAAAAAGCGTATACAGTATTTCGTGTGTAATGTCATGCATGGTAAGTATTGTTTGAATTATAAAGCTGGGATGCCAAGATTTACTGAAGAAGTTCTAGTTCAGTGGAAACTGGCTAATCCAACTTCCGCCTATGGATAATTGTAATAATTATAATAAAAGATTGTCTTATTAATCTGTCATACCCGACATCAACGTAGGAATTGAACCCGGTCTGCACGCATCAAAAGGAGAACCTTATCACTGAGCTAAGTGAAAGCCGAAAGCTTTTATTAAAACATTAGGTTTCTACACAAAGTTAATAAAACTATTACTCACTCATATAACTGTACAGTTATATGTCATATATATATCCTACTTAGGACATATATTTATAAATCTCCTATCTCCTTAGAGATCTGTTATTATGATCTGGTATCACTAACTTGAATATAAACAATCACAAAAGATAATAGAGTATCAAATCTTGATATTGTTTTGAAAATTCATATAACTATTTCTCTAGGCATCGTCCTTTCATCATCTTCGTTTTTCTAAAAGTTTAATTAGCTTCTTTTACGTTTTATGTAATTTGTTCTTTTCATTGCTGAAATAGTCATTTCTTTTAGAATGGCTGTGAACCGTGTGACTGTAAATCTATTAATACAATTACCTGAAAATGCCAACTTTTACTTTAAATATCATAATTTTTTACACATTTGTTCTAAAAATTCGTCAGAACCTCGCACTATCAATTTTTACAGAAAAATATTTCGCATAAATATGGAAACGTTTATTTCAGTGCAATTAGCTGCATACCAAGTTTAAAGAACATTTTCGTAGCCATTTTCATTAAAAAAAAATCCAAAAAACTCAAAATCAATTCTGTAAAGTGGCACTTTTCTTTAACCGGATTTCCTTCTTAATTTGGAATTCTAGAAATGCCTCTAATTCACCTTCATATAATAAAGGTGATAGAACCTATCTGGAGTGGACTGAAAAGACACTTTAGAGGAAAGTGTAACGTTCTTTCCCCCTGTTACAAATTACGCTAGCGACCTATGTCTCAAGGAATGGACCACTGTTTTCCAGGCTGAGGTTTATGCTATTCTTTGTTGTATTTTGGATGAGCGGGTACGTAACACTTAGCTTAAAAGGTGTTTATATCTGCTCGGACAGTCAAGCTGTGTTGCAGGCACTGTATTCGTGGGTCTTCACTTCCAGTTGGTATTAGAATGTTTCAGAAGACTGGAAGAGCTTACTTCCTTGAAGTATATAATTCTAGTCTGAGTACCAAATCATGTGGGAACTTTTGGAATGAGAAGGTAGATAGGTTTGCCAAATTAGGCACCTTTCTTCCTTTCATTTATTCTAAGCCCGCTGTTGGTGTGTCTTTTGGCACATGACTATCAAGCTTCAGTCATGGATAGTTTTACAGCATTCCATCCCTAAGAATGAGATCGGTAGGTTGTTGGCAGTCTAAGATGCTCCTTAAGGGGACCGGATAGGGCTATTGAGATGTTGCTGTGCCTTTCACGGACCACTCTCAGGCATCTGGTTGGGTCCCTTACTGGGCATTGTGGTTTTAGGAGGCACGTCTATGTAATTGGGAACGGAGAAAGAAACACCATACTGGTTTCTTTCACTATAACCTTAAAGTGAAATAGGCTACTTCTCTTTAGGTTATAGTTTGATTTGTTCGGACTGCGGTGAATCTTAGATGGATTCTAGCCGATTCTGGATTTTTGTTCTAGACCGGGTTTGTTGTTGTTTATTTTGGGGTATCTATATGGACCTAGAGGGGCTTTGGATAGCCTAGGACTTCCCCTCCTTATAGACTACAAATATTGCCCCCCCCCCCAGAACCTTATCTCTTTTCCCTGCAAAAGTACTTCAAATCAAAGTGAAAGACATTCAGGTATGTCGATAGTATATGAAACTTAGACAAAAAATCGATAGATCAGCGAAAGCTGAAAAATCGATTCAATGAAGTTGCACTTCCGGATTTGACTGATTTTTTCTTGAACCTTATGTATTAGAAGTGGCGGTGGTGCGTGAACAGAATAGCAGGAATAACAGTTTTAGCTTCCTCTGATTTTTCATTTTTGTAATATTTTGTTCACACATACAGACCTTGCTAAAAACATTTCTTTACAGCCGTAAGAGAAAGTAAGCTGATAGAACGGAAACATGTATATCGCCATCAAGAATATTGTTATAGAATTCAGTTACAAAATATTAATATTTAGATATCGATCTTATTTCAAATTAATCGAGAATCCAAAAGTTAGAAAAGATAATAAGGGCAAATTTATGTTTAGATTTTATGTATAGAATGTTTATTTAAATAATATAGTGATTAACATTAAATAGCCTTAAGATTGAAGTTATATTTTTAATTATTCATTTGACCGTAATAAAATAACATCCGTCAGCATCTGCTACAGCATAATATCTAAGAAAAATATACTTAGATATTGCAAAAGAATAAGAAATAGTTATCATTGATTCGGAATTTTATCTGAATATGATTCGGCCAGATAAAAATAAAAAAACAGATACTTGATGAATGGCTCCGCTGCACATTGCTTCTTATTTATTTATTTTTACATTCTTCTATTTATGTTAAAGCTGACATCACATGCTTGATTATTCGCCGAATATAGAATTTTTCATCTTTCCCGAAGTATCTGTCACATTATGAGTATTGCTATACCCAAAATGTAACTAAAATGGTTGCGCAATAAGAAATGACGAATATTCATTAAAGAAACTCGATATGGTCAATCAATTTTGACACATAATGTCTAACAAATCGATAAATTTGAAACAACTATGGCCGTTGTTCTTAAATGAATTTATGTATATTATATATCCATTGATTGATGTTTTTCATTGGTATTTGATTATTTTATATAAAATATTTATAATTATAATATTATTTATATTTTATAATAATTGATATAGATCAATTAACAACATTGAATGAGTCATATATTTTTATTAGAAATAAATTAATCATTTGCTTTCGAAACATTTTTAATTACTCTTACTGTCATAAGAGCAACTTTGCAAGCGCGCGCGCGCGTGTGTGTGTGTGTGTGTGTGTGTATGTGATCAAAATATCTTAAAAATGAAAATCGCAAGAAGCTCAAACTTGGTATTCCGTTTAGGTACCACTTCCTCCTCTGTTTCGAAGGTTTTGCACCAGATCCATTAACCGGAAGTGCGGCTTTAGAGAAGGTTTTTTGTTTTCAGTTTTTCGCGATTTTTACTAAAAACTGCTCCGACGCTTTTCTTTAAACTTCATAAATTATCAATAGTATCATTTTGATTTGAAAAATTTTCTTGAATTGTGAATGGTTCTGAGAGAACAGTAGCACTAACTTTCCTCAAAAGTACCAACTTCAAGACTATATAGTTCTACCAACTATTAAATATTAATATACATTAGTAGTAGCATTGCTAGAATTAGAAGTTTGAGGAATAACCGAAAGTGCGAGTTTACTTGAAAACGACTTTACTATCACGATTCCCTTTATACTTGGAAAGCTAAACTACACGGCTATAAACCTATCACTATTATTCGTAACACTTTCCTGAATAATTATTTTTAAGGGGTTCCTAGGGATCGGCGATGTTAAATTTCAAATGTTTTATTCAATATTATTGGCATCTATTCCTAATCACTTCTCTGCCTGAGTAGGTACTTGTCCTTCCATTTGTCCATTTGTGTTAGGAGAGATGAGTAAATTTTGATTATTATATAAAATTTGTCATTTGATATATACACAATTGTATTAACATGAATAAAGAGAAAGTTGCATGAGTCTTATACGCCAAATATTTTCGTGATAGGCTGCAAATTAAAAAAAAATGTTATGAAATACTCACACAACAATAGGCTATCGTGGAAAATACCTCCGGTGCCTACAACTCTGCAGACCCAACCACAACAGCTATATATATATATATATAACATGACAAATTTTCTTTTTATATCAAATTTTGCTCATTCGTTCTAACATACATATAGAGGGGATAGGGGGGACCACCTACCAACTCAAGCAGGTAGGGAAGTGAAGAGAGTAAGCCAAGGACCATACCATAAATTCCGCATAGCGATCTAAAATCAATTTTTACTCCTACTAAGAGGAAGTATTGTAATCGTGTCAAATTTTCGATATCGAGTTTTCACCGGAAATATCCGTTTTGAGGTCCCCTGAGTCCAAAAAATTGGTTTTTAGCAAATGGTCTCTATGTATATGTATGTGAAGAGCCTAGCTCAAAAACGAAAAACCGTAGAAAGTTGAAACTTGAAATTCCGTTTACGTATCACAATGGGATCTGACAGTACGTTATCTGTCGAAATTCCTCAACCGGCAGTACCACTTTACTAGTTGTTTTTTTTTTTACTTTTTTGCGATTTTCTCAAAAATGGCTCCGACGATTTCTTGAAACTTCTGATATAAACTAAACATACAAAGATCTACAACTTTTATTTAAAATATTTCTCTGGGAAAATTCATTTAAGGGCACTTTTTGGAGGAGGGGTGGGGTTATGTTTTTCTCTAAAGTGCTATTATAGTTGATTATACAATTCTATCATCCAAACAATAATTAATTAGAAATAAATAGATGGCCAAAATTCCAAGTTTGAAGATAATTAGTAAACCGGAAGTGCTTTTACTTTACCACTTTACTAAATGATTTTTTTCACTTTTTCGCAATTTTCTCGAAAATGGCCCGACGATTTTCTTGAAACTACATATATAAACTAAACATACAAAGATCTACAACTTTTATTTAAAACATTTCTATTATAGTGATATTATAGTTGATTATACAATTCTATCATTTAAACAAATTAATATTAAAAATAAATAAATGACCAAAATTCCGATTTTTAAGAAAATTAGTAAACCGGAAGTGCGCTTTTACTGAACAATTTTTTTTTTTTTAATTTTCGACAAATTTCATTAAATTTGGTACATAAACTATGTCAATTATAATTTTGAGAACTGAAGTAAGAGAAAGTTGTGCGAATGTTTCACACCAGATTTTTTTTGTTTTGAAAAATGTTTCGTACGAAATTGATAGATGTACAACTACGCATTAGCATTCTAACTTTAAAGAAAGTCGTTATTGTTATTTTCAAAATAATTCCAAAAAGGTCAAAAAAAACCTATTGAGCAAACTTGCACTTCCGGTTAGCCGATTTTCTCCAGATTTCGAATTCTAACAATACTCCTATTGTATATATAAATAATATACGAGTACGTGATAGCATACGAAGTTTAAAGAAAATCGTTGAAGTTATTTTTGAGAAAATCGAGAAAAACTAAAAAAAAATTATTTTTTTTTTCATAAACAGATCATGTATTTCCCGTGAAGACCCTATTTCGAACATTTCACACTATCGCAATGTTCCTTTTAGTAGGAGTAAAAGACGAAATTGAGAAACAAATTTCGACTTAAAAGTGGCCCAAATCTGAATTCAGATAATATGTGACACCGTGATTAAGTAGGTTATATTTGAAGTTCTGTTACCATGGTAGCAGTTAACAGTATAGAGTTAATAGAATGTCTTGAAAGCTTTACAAGAGAGGGATAAAATTTAGAATTTTTGATGATTGTGAAATCTTACCGGAAAATATGTTGTTGAATTTTTTTTTTTCCTATATTAATAAAACAAACAAAACACACACTCCAAATTCCGAGTATATGTCCACTCAATTAATAAAGATTGCTGATTCTGTAATCAATAACATAGTCTCTCTCTCTCTCTCTCTCTCTCTCTCTCTCTCTCTCTCTCTGCAAAACACATTGTAGAGTATATTGTACATATTAGAGATATTCATCACACATACACGCATCCTTTAACATCTCTACGTGCACACATTAGTGTCGGCCATACGAACGCACGCACACATTGCTATTCCCTCTTGTTATCATCTCTTATCATTTATGTAAGTATTAACTCATATCATTTATTACTACTCTAACAAGATTTATCTTGGAAATATTGAATGATTCATCATAATCCCAATACATGGACAAAGTCATTTTTTTTTTTTACAGCTGAAATTTTCCTCATTATTATTATTATTATCCTCATTTTTTTTTTTTATTAATTTAATTTTATTTATTAAATTAATTATTATTATTATAAATCGTTTGAATTTTCCGAAATTGAGTTTTCAATTAAAAAATACTTGTTTTGAGTCCCGTTGAACATAACTTTACACATAACTTTTCCTGACTGCAGATAATAGAAGTATAAAAATCTGCATATTTCTTTTATTCCTGACCGATTTCGAATTCTCAACCATCGAATTCATGAGAGTAAATTTTTCAAGTTCGGTATAATGGGAGTTACGTCACAAGAACCGGTAGAAGCCTTTTTAAAAACTGTTTATTTTATAATACAATACAATAATTACATATAAATGATTAAATGATATTAGCAACTGAGAACTGTAAGTAGCGGTAAGCAACTGCACTTGACTAGAGACTGTGGACGACTGCCTGCCTGCTGGCCTGTGGGGGTATATATATGTTGCCAGCTTCCGCTGACGCGGCAATGATTGCTCTCCCAGAGATAGTGCCATAACTCCTCCCTCCTCAAGTTTGGAGCTCCTGCGACAATTGGCACGGAAGTCCACGGTAGACATGTCGAGGTGTAGGTGGTGGTTGGTCTCCTTCCGTTGCGCCCGGATTTGTCTTCTTTCTACAGACATAGCAAACATATAAGAGGGGCAGCAGTAGCTGAACTATTGTAATTATAACGTAATATTAGATATGTGTCGAGTCACTGGTTGTTTCTTCTAGTAGTTCCAGCGGTTCCATTTTTAGGTTGATTCTGTGTAGGTCCTCAAAAGATATGTTCATGTTGGTATGCGCGAACACTTGTGTATTGTTACTATGCTTTTGGAATCCTTATATATATGAATAGCTTTGCTGTCCAGTAGAGTTTCGTCTTTGTTTAATTTTATAAGGCTACTGTTGGTCAGAAATATAGTGTCATTACGGCTGTCTTTGTTTATTACGATCCTATTAGTCCTGAAAGTTAAATAGTGGTCCACAAAGGGGATGTACTTAATAAACGATGCGCTGGATGTATACACGTCTTGCATGCTAAGAGGTTGGTGTTGGTGATAACCTGGTGAATACAGTCATTCTGGATGCTGGTTCTGTTGTAGCAGTACATGGCATTGTTGTTTTCCTCGCAGCTGGCTGTAAATAACTCATCTTTAACCTTTAGGATTAAGGGTGGATGGACATGGATTGTCATGAGGTGGTTATCTTTCTCTACGGGGTAGGACAGGAGGAAGTACGTCTCAAAGGAAGAGGTTTTTAGTGGAATGCTAATGAAGTAGTAGATGTTCCATCTTCTGATTGAGCAGTGTACCTTGCTCAATTGCCAAATTGCTTCTATGTCAGG
Source organism: Triatoma infestans (assembly GCA_011037195.1). Lineage (NCBI taxonomy): Eukaryota > Metazoa > Arthropoda > Insecta > Hemiptera > Reduviidae > Triatoma > Triatoma infestans. The sequence goes on along the minus strand of JAAEAF010001370.1, from coordinate 191,101 downwards.
GGTTATGAATGTTACATTATGAGATTTTTGTAGCGACTCAAGATCCTTGAGAAGGAAGAGCTAGAATGGATAGTGTTTAATCTACAAAATTCTATAGAGTCTTCCATATCGTCAATTTTGCTTGCCATAAGGGCCAGATTAAAGAAAATAGAGTTGAACTGTTGGTTTAATTCAATTTGGGTCACTATCGGAGTGGAGAAAAAGTTTTGCATTTTTTCATTGTTGTTGCGGATAATTTGAATGTCATGATTGAACTCATCGATTACCCTTTTGTTTACCGCCATCTGATTTTTTAGGTTATTCTCGAGGTGAAAATTGTTACGCTCGATTGTGTTTATAACTTTGTCGTACCGTTCCTTGTCGTCACTGTCCATATTTCCGGTTAGCCAAGATATGGCTTTCCCTAGGCCGTTAATGAGTCCGCGTTTAGTTCTGTATTTGCTAAGGGTTAAATGATCTAGTTCATTACGAAGGTAATAATAATATTTAAAGAGTGATTTTATCTGATTCGTTTTGTTGAGTTGGTACGTAGTGCTGATAACGTTAAAGGTCTTATCTAACTCTATGTCCAGTAGTTGTACGTCAGCAATATGAATGAAAGTATAGTATCTATCTATGACGTAAGCTTTATTAAGTGCAATAGGCATAATTCCAGGTTAGTCGGAGTCAGTCAGTTATCTCTGTACTGATGACTACATTCCCCATTGTCAGCAGTTGAAATATGTGCATAATTGCTAGATTCCCCATTGTCAGCAGTTGGAATGTGTGAGTAATTGCTTGCATCTGCGTCTGTAACAGAGACAGTTTGCTTTGTGAATTTTCTTGGCCTTTTTAATAAGTTAGGGTGTACCTTAAAGGACTTCTTTTGCGTAGTGACTAATTTAGTTTTTTGGGAATAGTTTCCTCTTTTAAATTTTGGTTTGGCTTTGCCATATTGCTTGTCACGTATGTAAACTTCGCCTTCCGGGATTTCTATATTTTCTCTGGTCTGGTTTAACCTGTTCGTCCGAGTTTCTTTTTCCTTTTCGATAATTTCTTTAAGAGCACGTGCTATCAGTTCCCTGTCTTCATGATATTCTTTGACTTTTTGTTCTAAAATCAGGTCTTGCGCGTACGTGGTAGTTTGCAGTCCAAAGGTTATGTCATTTGGTGTCATTTTTAGGTTGGAAACAATGGAATTATTGTAAGCTATTAGTCCTAGTCTTAGAATTTTATTGAGGGGGTAGTCTTTTCCGTATTTTATTATGTTCATGATTTCAATTAGTGCTGAATGGGCTCTGTTTATTAGTCCGTTGGAGCCTGAATGGTTTGGGGTAGTAAAGTGTGTGTCTATGTTATTGTATTTTAGAAAGTTTTCAACTAGTCCGTTTTTAAATTCTGTTCCGTTGTCAAATTGAATTGTCTTAGGGCAAGGGAATAGACTTAAATAGTGTTCTAAGGAAGTGACGATTTCATTGGCAGAGGAGGTTCTAATCCGTATAGTTTTTTGGAAAAACAGTCTATGAGTGTAAAGATTTGCTTGCCGTTGTAGTGTAGTATGTCTCCTTGTAGTCTCTCGAAAGGTTTGGAAGGAGTAGGGGTAATTTCATAAATTTGTCGTATCGGTCTACGCTCGTATTTTACCTCTTTGCAGAGGGCGCAATTGTTAACTGTCTTTGTTATTAATTCTAACATTTTTGGCCAGTAATATCGTTGAGATAAGTTATTGTAAACCTCATGAATACCTCTATGTGCGGTCTTGCCTACATGTCGGTTTAGGATTATTTCTTCCCGTTCTGAGGTGTCAGTTACGTCAAGTCTTTTAGTACCGTTTGAGTTTAACCGTAGGAAATTTTTCTTTTATTATGTCTGATAGTGGACAAAGATTTGGTCGTAGATTTGTTCGTCAATTGAGTTTTCGATAGGGGGTGAGCAAAGTTATGTTAAGATATGTAGCCATTGTAATGGTCTATGGTCAGTAAACTTACGTCCGTATATATAGGGTCTGAAATGTTTACACGCCCAAACGATAACTAATAGCTCTTTTTCTATGGTGGAATAATTCTCCTCCTGTTTGTTTAAGGTGCGGGAGGCAAAGGAAATAGGGAGGTCTTTTCCGTCGATGTTTTGGGTTAGGACAGCTCCTATTGCGTAATTGGAGGCATCCGTGGTGAGGATAAATGGTTTCTCAAAGTTGGGCAGTTGTAGGATGGGACTGTTTTGTAGATGGGATTTTAAAGTGTCAAAGGCTTGTCTGTAGCTGTCGTCAATTACTATGTCTCTGTCCTTTCGTAGTGAGAGTGTCAAAGGTCTTCTATCTTGGCGTAATTCTTAATCATCTTCTGTAGTAGCCCGTGAGACCGAGGAATTGCTTGATTTGTTTTTGTGTCTTAGGAAGTGGGAACTTGGCAATAGCGTCTAGTTGTGCCGGGTTAGGTTGTATGCCTTTGTCGGAGATGATGTGTCCGAGAAAGAGAAGTTCTCGTTTGAAGAATTCTATCTTGTCAAGTTGAATGGTTAAATTATGTTGTCTCAATTTGTCAAAAACCGTCTTGAGGTGTTTTATATGCTCGTCCAGGCTGTCTGAGAAAATGATAAGGTCGTCCATGTATACAAGTACGTTAGGGAGTCTAGAAAAGATGGAATTCATTGCCCTTTGAAAAGTGGGGGAAGCGTTCTTAAGTCCGAAGGGCATGCGCAAAAATTCGTAGTGTCCGTTCTCAGTGGAGAATGCTGTCTTGGGAACTGATTCGGGGTCCATTTCAATTTGGTGGAACTCTGAAGCTAAGTCGATAGCTGAGAAGTAAGTCGCGCGTCCTATTTTTCCAAATAAGTCTTCAATGTTAGGAAGGGGAAATTTGTCCTCGACCGTCTTGTTGTTGAGTTTACGGTAGTCTATAACCATACGTATTTACCTTTTTCCTGAGGCGTCTGGTTTTTTGGGTACTACCCAAATTGGGCTGTTGTAGGGGGAGTTAGAGTGTTGTATTACTTTGTTTTTCTAGTAGTTTGTCGATCTCTGTTTGTACGTCTTTTCGATAGACTTCCGAATATCTGTAGTTTCGTGTGTAAATCGGTTTGTCATCGGTGATTATTATTTTGTGCTTTAGTAAATCAGTACAGTTTAGTCGGTCATGTTCTCTTTTAATTATTTGGGGGTAGTTTCTTAATAAACCTATTATTTTATTTTTTTCTTCTGAGTTCATGTGCTCAGTTCTAATTAAATGAGGGATTTCATTTTGTATTTCTCTTAACCTAATATCCCCAGACATTTCGGGACAATTGGTCACTACTATGTCGGGTATATTCATACTAATTTCTTGAGGTTCGTTGACATCCATAGGTTCAGGGCAAATGGCCATGACTTCCTTGGACTCAACTTCGCACAAGATTTTATTATTTCTAATATTATAAAGGCCTTCTTTTACCGTGACCTTATCGTTTATTTTTATATTTTCATTAATTAATCCATATTTTAATTCCTTATTCCTAACGGGTAATTCTATGAAATTAACTCCCTGTTCTAAATTTATTATATTTGAATTATTTTCAGGGATCTTGGGAGTAAATTTTAAGGGGATTATCCCCTGGGGGTAAGAAAGGATATTTTTATTTAAGTCGATGCTCATTCCGAGTGCCTGCATAGTTTTGTGGCCTAACAGTATGTCGTATTTGTCCGAAAAGGGAATTTAGCTTCTAAGTTTACGTGGAATGTGTCGTGAATGTTGAAGGTGCAGGATTGCTCTCCATTCTTTTTTTCCAGCGGGTGTGGTTATTATGAATGGGTCGTTGGATAATGCTACGTCAGTCGGGACAACGTTAGGGTTTATGTAGTTTTCCGCTGATCCGGTGTCGATAAGCCATTTCAGTCCATATCTGTCGTCGAAGTGTGGGAGAGACTTGTCTACTAGGTTTAGGTTGAATTCGGGGGGTCTTCTTGGCTCCCGTGGCCAACATCTAAAAAATGATCGATTTTTTCCGTTATTTTTTCGAGAGAGTTTTCTAGGCGGGAAAGTCTGTTGTCATATGTTTTATCTGGTTCAGAATAATTTTCAGATTGATCGTCATTTTGGCAATGAGTTAGTTCGTGCGGAGAAATGTAGTCTTTGAAACGGGTGGTCCGGATTGTTTGGGTTATTAGGGTGGTTGGGATTCGTGGAGTGGAAATTTGGTCGTTGGGGTTGTTGCGGTTGTTGTCTGTAAAGGGAAGTTTGAGGTCTTTGTTCTATAGGCCTGGGATTAAATTCGACGTTTGGTTTGTAATGGTAGTTAGGGGCCTGAGGCATAGGGACGTGTGGAACAAAGTGTTGTGAATTCGGTCTGTAAGAGTATTGTGGACTTGGTCTATAAGGCTGTTGGGGTTGGTTGTACGGGTTTGGTTTCCGGAAAGGTTGGTTGAGCCTTTTAGGACCGTGGGAGGAGTTTAAGTTTGCTATAATAAAGGAACATTTGTTATAGATTATGTTTCGTACCTCGTCTAAAGTGCTGGGGTCGAAGATCATGATGTGGTAACTTAATGTCGGGGGCAGGCATTTATATATATATGGAAAATTATTTCCTTATCGACCCGGGTTATCAGTTGTTTCAGGGCGTCCGCTGTAAGTCCGTCTAACTTAAGTCTAATATAAACTAAATTACGTAGCTCTTGTATCCTATTGACAAAGTCGATGGGAGACTCTCTAGCATGCATCTTAGTCTGGAGAATTTCATCCTTGAGTATCTCATAGGATCTCGAGTCGCCAAAACTCTCTTTTAAAAACTTTAATAGATTTAGTAAATGGTTTACATTATGTGAGAGGAGTATGTTTCTAGCGGGCCCTAATAGTTTACTTTTGACTTTTATAAAAAGAATGTTATGGTTATAGTCTCTTTCAATTATGTTTTCTGCGCAGACGCTGGCGAACGCACTTTCGACAATTTCGCAGAAGAACGCTAACTCGGAAGGGTTTCCGTCGAAGTAAGGGAATGTGGTCGTAGTCTTTTTTGGAGATTTTATAGTTAATTTGGGCCATTTCAGGGATACTTTCTTTGGGGAGAACTAGTTTGGAAGGTTTAATGATAGATGAGCTACTTACAACCTTAGTTCGCTGCTGTTGATTCGCCAGCTTGCCTTTCTTCTTGCTTCTGAGGGTGGTTCTTGCTCTTCTTGTAGAGATGCCGCGAATGTGTAAGCTTCAAGTCTTCCCGAGACAATTGGTCGCGGTATACTGTGAGACAAATGATCGCACTTTTCGACTTTAAGCCTTCGAAGTCCCTGTTCGGGCGCCAGTTACGTCACAAGAACCGGTAGAAGCCTTTTCAAAAACTGTTTATTTTATAATACAATACAATAATTACATATAAATGATTAAATGATATTAGCAACTGAGAACTGCAAGTAGCGGTAAGCAACTGCACTTGACTAGAGACTGTGGACGACTGCCTGCCTGCTGGCCTGTGGGGGTATATATATGTTGCCAGCTTCCGCTGACGCGGCAATGGTTGCTCTCCTAGAGATAGTGCCATAACTTGGGGTTGATGAAGGTGAAAAATGGTCTGGTTTAAATGAAGTAACTAAATATGGTTAACACTCTATAATATTTGTTGTGGTGGTTGGTTCCGCAGTGCTAGAAAGCATCAGAGACATTTTCCGTGGTAGCCTGCTTCATTTTGTGGTCATCGACCGGTTTCGAGCGTTCGCCCATCTTCAGGATGCGTTTTATAGACAGTGTGACAACACAGACTCGCACAGAGCAAAGTTAGTTTCACACTCAACGAAGTGTGAAACTAACTTTGCTCTGTGCTCTGTGCCGAAGATCTCGTATCGCAATCTGCCGATTGCACCGCAATCAAACCAGGTGAGAGAGGCCGTCTCCTCCTCCTCCTGACACAGTCTACACAAAGGTCTCTGAATCCACCAATCCCACCTTGTGCAGATGTTTCTTGAACCTACCATGCCCAGTAAACAGGCCCGTTATCAGAGAAATCTGATACCTGCTTAGACCTAGGGTGTCTCTGGTTCTTCTTCTACACAACTCTGGCATGGCCATTTTGCCGTGTTTTGCCCCAGTACTTAGCCTCCAGTGACGATTATGCTCTCTTTGAGTCCATTCTCTCAAAGACGCCCTCGCCATACTTTTAGCTATTCCCAGAACAGGTTCCTGCCCACAGAAGGGAGTATTCGCTCCCTCCCTGGCCAGTTGGTCGGCTATTTCGTTACCTTTAATCCCCTTATGCCCCGGCACCCATACTAGCCGAACTTTGTTGTGCCGGGATAAAGTGTCGAATGTAACAGAAACATTGCGTTGAAGTGAACTCTCTGCACGAACTTGTTAAATTTGCTGTGACGTTGGATGAAAATCCGAAAACTGGGCAGGAATAAAAGATATATGCATGCTACGACGTATAAAATACCAGTTATTATCCAGCATTGCGGACCCATCCACATATTCAAGTATAAAAATAGGAAAATTTTCTATAAAATTGGATATTTTTATTTAGCCTTGGTGGTGGAAGTAATAGTATCCAATGTAGGTAATATTTGAAGTGTTCATAGATTGAGCGCCAATAATATCGAACATAACCTACAATAACATTTGAATTTGACCTCATAAATTCCTCAGAACCTCCCTTCCACAAAAGCTATGTTTCCAGGAAAATGTAGATTAGGAATTTTAGCACTACATATTAATTGTACCTTCATATTATTATGTAGGTTGATAGGATCATATATTGTACCTACTGAAGTGGTTTTTGTACATTAGAGGAAAGCCTAACATTGCTGCTTTCTCAGGTGAAAACAAAAAGCAGTTTTTCTGGAAAAATGCTTCAAATAAAGGTGATAGATTTTAGTGTGTGGATAAAATAGAACTTCCGACTGGTTGTTGAAAATTTGACTGAAACTTTCGTATCAGAAGCCGGTGTTGTATACCTAAACGGAAAACTACGGTTTCCTGCGGCTTTGAGAATTTGACGTATTTTATTCACATATATACAGACCATTCACTAAAAAGTTTTTTTTATTCGTGCTCAGCGGATCTTAAATCGAGTATATTGAAAATTGTACGCGATCGCAATACTTTCTTTTACTGGGAGCAAGAAAAAGAAAAAAATGTTTTGTTTTTTTTTTATGGCAAAAATGATTTTGATGGCATGCGTTTTTGGTGAAAAGATGAAAACTAATTCAAAGATGAAAAAGCACACAGGATAAACCATAGGATCCGACTTAGTCAAAATTGGTGAGCCGGAAGTGCGATTTTTAGTCTGAGTATTTTTTCGCAATTATCTCCAACAACAGCTTCATAGATTATTTTCAAATATTATATTCTTATTAAATATATAAAAATCATATCAAATTAATTTGTAACATTCTTCAGGAAAAATTTAACCTATATTCTGCATCTTTGACATTTCAGGCCCAATGTATCTCTCCTGGTGAAAGATATGAAACACTAATATATCTTTACTGAAGAACATTGGTGATGTAATTGTATGTAAACATGTAAACTTGCAGCTGATATACCGCAAAAGGAAATATCATGCTCTGAAATTATATCCTAGTACTTGTATTATTAAAACTTAATTTGTCATTCCTCTCTAGAAGAGAAATTTACCTCGTGATAATTATATAAATACTAGAACATCCTGAATGTGATGTCACATCCATTAGTTTGAATAGTTGATAAAATTAATCTAAACATCTGAAATATTAAGGAGGATGCCTATTATAACCCAATATTATAAATTCTTTCTTCTTTTTACTTTCTCCAATTATTATTGTAACAGGAACTTGATTGCAATTCACATCAGAGTTAAGAAATTGAGTTTTTCCACGTGAAAAATGAAAAATGTACTTTTTAAATATGGTTTCATTTTTGTTTGAAGTTTGAAAAAAAATAAAACAAAATAACTCAAAAATTGATCTAAACATCTTTGATTTTTTGATAGGAAATTATAGGTCAACCGGATGTACCATTTTATTAATGGGATTTTTCAGTGTTTTTTATGCGATTTTCTAAACACCAGATTCACTCCAGATTTTCTATAAAACGGCTCCAATGATTTTCTAACAAAATATTGGTTTATCTTCCTTTTTATAAAACCTTTTAATAAGAAAATTATTTAATGGATTCAAGAAACGTTTTGTTGCAAACTTTGCCATTTCAGTTTAGAATAAATTTTGATCGAATTAAAAAAATAAAAATTTCATTTGAATTAAAAAAATTCAATTTCGATCAATGAATTCTTTTTTTGCACGGCCAAACCAGTTTAATTTTCAAAGTACTAAAAATAAAAAAAGTTAATTAATGGATTCAGTTTAGTTTACATTTTAATGGTAATTCTTGTTTTATTAATATTGTTACATTTATGTATAGTATTTTAGCCTTAATAAATTTCAATGTTACTTATTTTTTCTACTGGGTGAAGGTTGCATTGATGGATGAAAGGTTATAATTAACTACCTGTTTGAAGATCATTTTTTTTTTTTTATATCTTCAGAACATTGATTTTGCGTATTCCATTTCTGTAGTCATGCCATGTTATTTTCCCATAATTTACATTTATAAACACTTTTAATTTGATAATTGAAAAATTACATAAATATTCATACTGAAGCACAAACAGAGCTGTTCTATTTTTATTTGTTTATTTACTATTCTCTAACACTTCAGGTGAGGAAGATCTATTGCTATCTTTCATATTTTCGAAATTTTCAGCCTGTAATAAAACCAATAAGCCCATACTTAAAATTTCATTTTTGATACCTCAAAATCGGATCCCATATGAAGATTCATTGAAACCTCATTTATTAACAACACACACTTATCTAGTCTTATCATTAAACATCTTTGTCTAGAAAATTCAATTTTTGAAAGTTCCTGATAAACTCCGGCTTGCTGTTTGAGTGTTCGTTATTCCAAAAAAAAAAAATTAAGAAACTTTTCCTTGGACTCAGGGGACCTTCAAACGTGTATTTCCGATGAAAACACAATTTCGAATATCTAGCACGAATGTAAATTGCCTCCCTCTTAAGAGAAAGTAATAGCATTAAGTAATCTGTCAACAGAAATACTATTTTAGAGTATTTAGCTATTTTTAATACTATTTTAGATTTGTAGCGATCATGTTGAAAAAGGTTCGAAAGATTTGTCTCAAAGAAGGTTCGAAAGAAAAGATATGCGTCTAGATGGTGTACCAAATTTATATAAAAAAGCCATAGTTGGGTCCGCAGAGCTGGAAAGCATTTTTCGTGATAGCCTGCTCCTTTTTTATGGCGCTTTCCCAACTTTAGAATGTTTAGTCAAAACAGTATGATGACATAGACTTGCACAGAAGAGCAAATTCAGTTTATATTCTCTGTTTGAATAAAAAAACAGATAGCATAGAGAGATTTTACTGATATCTTTAGATAATACATCCCAGTGTAAATCATTAACAATTGCTACGTGGTTAAGACTGTGATGTAAAAAAGAGCGTTACTATTCTCGAAAGACCGTTGCCAAAGGACTTGAGGATCCAGTTGGTAGCAATGGTGATTAAATTCGTAAATAAATAGGTTAACGAAAAAAAGGAATTTAAGCAGTAGACAGAATTTGGAAGGTAGGTCAGCCATAATTATATTTTATAATTTATCCTTAAACATTCCCATTATTCACCTCAAACCTCAATATTTGCTTCTTTATCAGCAATGAGGGAATGTGAAAATCGTAATACGTAAAATACTCAACTTTCTGTTGATGATAGGCACAAAAGATATTTATTTTAAACAGTGGCTCTTTTTGAAAGAAAAAAAAGAAATTATAAGAATAAATAAAGAAACACAATAAAACTGAAAAAAATTAAAAGAGTAAAAGGTTTTTGTTATTATTTTTAATTTATTTATTCGATAAAGAAAGAATTAAATTATCTCAACAAAGAATACAATGTGTTTAAATTGAACATAGTAATGAAAACAAACGATCACCAGTTAGGTTGTTTTAGTATAAATTTGTGCCTGCTTTAATTGAATTAAGTGTTTTATATGTTTACATAGTATACAACGTATATGAAAGTTTATTTTTGTTTTTTATTTATTACATACTTATATTGTGGAATATTTAGTGAAACAACTCGGTGTGGGGGATATTAAGTTAAATAATATTATTTTTAAGAAAGCTAATAAATCAATGGATTTGTAACTTTTTTGAGGTATTTTATACCTAAATGTGGGAATATCCGAGCAACATGTGTTACTTGTTATTATTTGTTTGTTAATAATACTTTCTAAACACGACACTACCTGGTGATGTTTGTCATAAAACTGTTTCTAAACATTCCTAGCATAGTCTTCTATATAAATAAATTTGTACAGGCAAAATATCAACAAAGCTTGATTATAATTAAATCAAAAAATCATAGAACAAAATAATTAGAAGTTTTTTGTTATTTTAGAAATTAAATTTTCTGCATCCGTGTAATAATAATATGACAAATTATTAAATCAAAAGATTAATTATCACTTATGATTATTAAATCAAAAGTAGTAAGTTAAGTTCTATTTTAAATTACTAGAGTGAGAAAAAGTAATATTATTCAACTCACTAGCCCGATATTTAGCGGCAGCAAGCGAAAAGAACATATTTCAAAACAAAATCCCAAATACAAAGGATTTGAGGTTATACCAAAGATAGCAGGTTATAGAGAGAGAGGGGGAGTATTTGACTTGAATTAAAGTAGATTCTCCGTTGAATATGTCCATCAACAATGCCGTTTGTGATATAAACATATAGTTTATCTATTTACACGAATTGATTACAAACTTTGCACTGACGATGGATGAAAATTCGAAACCTGTCAGAACCAACAAAATGAAGCGTATGCTATGACGGATAAAATCACAGAGATGTTTTGTATATGCACCTTTTATATTTTTACTTTCTCTTACTTCTGGCTAAGAAAAAATAGAAATTTTCGATATCGAGTTTTCACCGTTTTGAGGTCCCTTAAGCCCGAAAAATTGGCTTTTTAGAAAATAGTCTCTGTATGTGTTGCGAGTACGTTTGTGAATAGCATATCTCAAAAATGAAACATAGCAGAAAGTTCAAACTTGGCATCCGACAATAAGTTATCTATCAAAATTCCTCAACCACTTTACCGATACCTGGACTCGTATATATAATTTTTGCCAATATATTTAGAGCAATAGATGAAATTTGAAGTGAAGAAAGTAGAGGGAGAATTAATAAGAGAAAGGCTTTAGAGAACAACCTGTCTAAGGGCGAGACAGGAGCTGTAAGGGGTTAAAGACCCTTTTATACACAAGAGATCTTCCATTCACTCGTTGACCTTTTTTTTTTCTACATTCTTTTCTGTTCAAGAGGAAACCATACCTTGATGGGGTTTAAGGCAGCAGGCAGGCAATAAATTCAGTGTTACCAACTGCAGTAGCTTGTTCTTTACTTTCTCTTATGTGTTACAATCGTGTCACATTTTTCTAAATTTTAAGTTTCACCGGAAATACATGTTGTGAGATTTTCTTCAGTACGAGATACATGGTCTTCTCTCCAGTGTGGGTGTGGGTGTAAACCAACCCCTCGAAAACAATAAAAAAGTCTCAGGAACCCTAAACTTGAAATTCTGTTCCGCCACCTCGAAGATATCGATAAAAAAGTCGTCATCCGTAAGTGACGATTTCGAAAGTGCATTACTAGATTACACTAGTAGTTTTGTTTTTCTTCTGCAATGTCAGAATATTGTCACAAAACGACTACAACGATTTTCTTTAAACTTTGCTTACTGACTATTTTTTGGAACCAATTATTTCTTTAAAACATTTATCTGGAAAAAAAGAATTTTAAATGGTTTTCTGAGAATATTAACAGGAAGTGCCATTTTATTGGATTACGAAAACGGCTCCAAAAGTTTTCTTTGAAAACTGTGTTCTCATTTTCAATGAGAATAAAAATTCAACTACTGACTATTTTCAATTGCAACAAGAGAGAGCAGTGCCAGTGTTACTCACCAGATTCAGTAGAGAGAAAAACTCATTTATAGACTCCAAAGGTCAGATCAAGCTTTAAAGGGCACCTTACATATACGATTAAAATAGAACCGTCTTCTTCCATGCATTATAGGATTAACAGCATCTTTTAATTTCTTCCAAGAAAATTATACCTATTTAAAATATTTTCATGGACAAATTAAGTTATCAGAAGATATTTTAATTGAGACAAGTGCAAAACAATTATTGTGAAATGACCACGGATTTCCTTTATAGTCCATTTTTCAACTTCTAAGTTGAAGCCGCAACATTAATATAATGAACTAGCTCATCAAAGAGAATATTCTGCCACTATAGCGTCCCCAATTCACTTAAAATTATTTTTAATTTACTTTTAGTAAGAGGAAGAATGACGATCGCGTCAAAGTTTCGAAATTGACTTTTTCACATTCACTTCATCAATGGTTCAACAAATGTGGAATCAAAGTCGGTGTTGAAAAGAGCAAAACCATTTCTTTCACTCTCCGACAACTTACTACTGCTCCAATTTATTCTGACAATGTCGCCTTACCCCAGGAGAAAAAGTTTGCTACTTAGGGATATACTTGGACTGACGCCTAACCCGGAATCCACATACCAGACTCAAACGACAGGCATCACTTCAAGTTACAAAATAGTGATGCGATTACTTGACAAACAATCTAACTTAACTCTTACCAACATGGTAGGGATTAGCTCGTGGTAGCGCTCTAGACTAGCAAGGTGGAGGACCCGGGTTCGAGTTCAGCAGTGCTGCCTTTAGATTTTATTCTTCCTAGGAGCCTCTTGCAATTTACTGTCCGGGACGACCCTCTCCAAAGGCCAGCAGTCACTGGAGGCTTGATCTTTGGGGTAGATATTTTGGCCCAGAAAGGCTTTGGTCCCTCCCTACAGACAATTAAAATAAAAAACACTTTCTAACAAACTGCTAATCTACAAATGAAACCTTATTTGGACATTCGTATCCAAACCCTCCAATCCAAAAATTCTCCGCAAAATAGTTTCAGCTCCTTTCTTTGTTTCCAACCATGCAGTCTATGTAGATTTAAATATTCCACGTCCTTCAAGAAATGCTATTCAGATACAAAAATTTCCTATAAGTTTATCTTCTCATGTCAGTCCTCTTATCCGTGAACTTGCATCCCTCATTAATCCTACTCCATAAATTCTACTCGAAGACTAAAACGTCAGTGGCCTTGTGTTCCACTTAATGAGTAAATTGGAGCTTCATTACTGAGTGATTTCTCCGCTGCGGTTTCGATTATTCGTCTACAATTAAAAAATTTACTATTGTTTTGCTTGTAGCAGGTGTTAATTCCAGTAGAGAAAAAGGTTTCACAGGATACATATGATTTGTAGAGTCCCCTGAGTGTTTGTAGCGAATGGTTTATATCAGAGATATTTTCCGTGATTCCTTTTGTGGTCATCGTCCGGTTTCGGGCGTTCGCCTATCAACAGGATGCGTTTGTCAAACAGTGTGATACCACAGACTTGCACAGAACAAATTCAGTTTACAACTCTGAATTTGCTCTGTGCAAGTCCGTGTTATAACACTGTTTGACAAACGCAGCCTATGAGCGAACGCCCGAAACCGGTCGATGACCACAAAAAGAAGCACGCTATCACGAAAGACAGTTCTGCGGAACCAACCAAACAACAATGGTTTATATGTGTTAACAAAATATTTAAAAACAAAGTTACCATCATTGCAACTAACAGGAAGCTTTTGGTCAAACGGAAGTGGAAGTTTATTGATGGTTGCTTTTTTGCATTTCTTTGCGATTTTCTTCAAACTTCGTACACACACACACACACACACATGCTTATCACCGTGTCGTTCTTTGATTTTCTCTTCCTAGGAGCCTCTACAGCTCACTGACCGGTGATGGACAGTGTTGTCTCTAATTAGAGAACTGTCCGGAGGCCGACAGTGCACTGAGAACTCTATAGATGTTGACGCTCCCTTAAATAAAATAAAAAAAAAATGCTTATTACGAATATTTATAATCATTTCCAAGAAAAATGATTTCAGGGTTTCCTGGGAGGGGAGCCGCAAAGTTAGGCTTTCCTCTAAAGTAACACAACGGTAAAATATACAGTTTTGTTTTAATACTAGTTTCTTTCATTAAAGAGGAAAAGTCAATTAATATTTTAATTATTGAAATGGGAGGAAATCTTATAAATGTTTTACACCAGAAACTTTATATGAAACGAACCGATTGACAGTAGATTTAATTATTCATCTTATGAACTTTATAGAAATAAGATTTTATCGATTTTATAAAAATGAGTTTCTATTGGAATTAATTATTATTTGTTCTGTTCTGAAACTTTATCAACTTAAATATTTATTTCTTATATAAATTGAAACATTATAAGTTTTATAATTGATAAATCTTTATATTTAATAATCGACAAACTATTTTACACAAAAAAATATTTACTTACCTACTACATTATATGTTTAATATAGATTCAAATGTTATGATTTATTTCAGTTCAATCTTTGAAAGAGAATTCTTTTGTTTAAAATAGAATCACGTTCATTCATAAAAATTTCTGTATACATTTCAATATGTATAGAATTATCACAAGAGATGGGAGAATAAATAGTCGGGAAAAGAAGAATGTTTAGCCCAAAACCAATACAATTGGTTTTTATCTCTCTGGCTGACTGATAAACATGATTCAGTCTTGAGATATTTTTGTATAATAGCAACAATAATCATCATATAAATCTTGCTTGTTATTAACAAACACTTTTAAGAAGCGGAGGAAGTCCCAACTTTCATTATATTATTATTTGTATTATTAAATAAATAAATAAATAAATAAGAAAAAAAAAACGTATTTTACTAATTCATGATGTAAATAATTATTATTAATATAAATTTAGAAAACTTATTTTTTATAAAATAGTTAAAATAATAATAAAGATTATTCCACTAATATCAGTGATAAATTTGTACCTTTAATCTCTAGATTAATCTCTCAAAATAAATACATTGTTGCCAACTTTCAATTTAAATAAATTTTAAGTCTTGGGTAAAATTGAAGTAGTTAAATTTAAAAACACTTGTTTTAAAATTAAAAAAAAATCAATTTATATTAATATAATTAAATATCAGAAGTCATAATCTAAGTTTGTTTTTAACTAATGTTCTACAACCTTATTGAAGGTAACCTTCCCCATCATTAGATAACATTCTCTTCGAGGTTATTTGACATTATGTGTCTTACCTTTATTTATTTTCACTGCCTAACACTTTGTTGAATAGTTTTTAACTATTATAGGAAAAATATAAATATTTAACGTGAGTTTTAAAATCTTTTTATAAATCTAGTTCAGTTGCTATTCGTCTGCAATATACCGAGCAAATCTGTTTCGAATATAATATTATCCTCTTGTCAAAATAAATAATTAAATCATTTCTTACATGGAATGTACTAATTTGTTTAAATTAAAAAAAAAAAAATTAAATTATACTTCAGATTGTCATTATAACCATTTCTTTGATATCTATTTTCTACAATGATGCAATCTTAAAATTATTGTGGACTTTGCAATTATTTTTTACATTGATTTATCAAGTTTTATTTATTTATTAACAGATTTGTACTTTCTGTTACTGTTTGCTACTATTTATGATCGTTTGAAATATTTGGAATTGAGTTTTCATCGGGATAACAATATATTGAGGCTTTCTGGATTAAAAACAAAAACAAAAAATTTGGTGCGGAACAGTCACATGACTTTCTCCTTATTCTAATTAATACAATTTAATCAAGAATTTTTTTTTCCAAATTGCAACATTAGAATGTTTAGTTTTTGTCTGGCCATAAAAATGGTGGTGAGGATTTTACTTGTACACTTGTGTGTCTAGCACTCTATGCCAAAAAAACAACAAAGCTAGTGAATGTTGGAAAATTCCACCTGTTCAATAATCCATTATTTGTAAACTTACTACATTTATCATTCTATAAAATATGTTTTAGCCTTATTTGACTATAAATTCAAAAACCAATGTGGAATAACAGTAACCTAGAACGCAGAGAATTTCTGTACATTCAAAACTGAATATCTCAGCAAATATTGAACGGATATTTCTGGTTCAATAAAATCTACTTTAAGTATTGATGAAAAACAAAATATACATTCCAATTCGAAATATGAAAGTTGATTTCGAAATATCTGCAATTCAATTTTAAAGAAAATCAGAATCTTTTTTTATTAAAAAAAAAACAAAAAACAATATATCATCCACTAAAATCGCAATTTCCCACGAATTGGATTTAACAAAATCCAAAAACTTTGTATCGGATATGGTGTTTATATTTAAACGGATTAACAAATATGAGCTTCTAAAAATTTTTCGTTTTTGAGATATTTTCCGCGTATTCAGTGATATCTCAAAATGTGTGTTTCCCGTGAAAACTCATTATCGAAAATTAATCACGCTTGCAATACTTCCTCTTACGCAAACAATAAACTAAAAAAAAAAAGCGCAGTCGTGTAAACACGACAACACAGTGGAATTCGAATCATCCGTTTTTAAAGCCAAACTTTTGCAATTTTATATTATTTTACATTTTACTTTTCCAAACTGCTTTTATCATTTAGTGTTTAAGATTTTCATCCTTTCTATTCGCTAACCAGCAGACTCTCATAATTACAAAGGCCATTTAACTAAATTACAAGTGAAAGGTTTGTGGATGAAATTACCCAGATGATGATGTCCTTAAATAGTTTGTGTATGTGTGTGTATGTTTAAAATCTATAGAATAGATAGATTGGTCCTTTTTACTGAGACAGAGATGTCAGTCAGGATTTAACTTTACCAGTATAGTACTAATATTTCTATACTTTAAAGGTAAATGACCTATTCTTATCTCCTCTCTCCTCAGTCTGTATTCCATTCACAACAAAGAGCCCTGGTATTATACTAGGCCCTTCTCCACCACCATACCCTTTCAACATCCCTTCATCGCTTCATCTATACACCACTGCCTACTAGATGGAGTAGTTTTTTTTATTTCCTTTTATTTGCTGTAATTATTTCGATCTAGTCAGATTTTCAATATGGAGTTTTCAACGAAAAGTACAGTAACTTACATGTTTTGAGGTCTCCTCAAGTATGAAAACAATACTTTTAGCGAATGGTGTGTGTGTGTGTGCGCGCGCGTATACAAAACTTCTTAAAAACGAAAAAATATAGGAAGCTTATATTTAATATATCGTTAAGCATCTCCGGACTGGGAAGATTTCAATCAAAATTCGGACAGTATGAATCTAGTGGACTAGTCAACGGTTGACGATGGCCGGCCGTTGTAAGTACTGTTGCGAAGATCTGGCTAAACTGAGATACCAACTTCAGGAATAGAAGGAGTTGCCTGAAACTTTTCCTTTATGCGGCAGCTAGTATCAATCCTGATAAGGGTATTATTGTGCTTTTATATGAAAGGAAAGGAAATTCACTCTTAATCGATTGAATAAAACATCAATTTCCGGTGAAGTTTGGAAAATTCGACAGCCGTATGGGAGTGTAAAAAGTATTTTCTCTCACTTACTACATTTCTAAACGTTAAATTTTCTTCAAGCTTGGAATATTTACTGAGCCTCTGGTAACGCGGATGTCCCCGGTTTCTAGTCCAGAAGTCGCCGCTCTTAGATTTTCTCTTCCTAGAAATCTGTGCAGCTAACAGTATGATGACAGACAATGTTGTCTGTAACGAGAGAAGAAAACTGCCCGCATGATCGGCAGTGTACTGAGAAGGCTTCGTTACGATCCGTTAACCCAAATTGTCTTTTATGTATACCAAATCCTGAATGTAATCCTGTAGTGGACATGACAGCGTTACTAATCAAACCTCAAGAATACTGGTTGTGTAATTTAAGGATAAAGCTAAAGTCTCACAGCTTCTCCTACAGAATCCATCCAAAAATCAATTTATCAGGAATAAATGTTCCAAATAAAGGTGACAAATCATTATGTGCGTAGTTAGTCAGTATGTAGAGTTTTTTTTTTTTTTTATTTTCTCTCACTCCTAGTGAGAGGAAGTATTGTAATCGTGTCAAATTTTCGATATCGTGTTTTCACCTGAAATATCCGTTTTGAGGTCCCCTGAGTCCAAAAAAGTGGTTTTTAGCAAATAGTCTGTGTGTGTGTGTGTGTGTGTGTGTGTGTGTGTGTGTGTGTGAACAGCATAGCTCAAAAACGAAAAACCGTAGAAAGTTGAAACTTTATACTCCGTTTAAGTTTAAGTTTAAACGCACTTCCGGTTATCTGATTTTTTTCAAACTCGGAATTTCAACAACATATTTAATTCTAATTCACATTATTTAGATGACAGAATTGTCTAATAAGCTGAAATAGCACTTTAGATGAAAACCTAACCTCACCCCTCTCCTAGAAGTGCCCTTAAAGGAATTTTTCCGGAGGAATGTTTCAAATAAAAGCTGTAACTCTTTGTATATGTAGTTGATATACCAAGTTTAAAGTAAATCGTCGAGGCCATTTTTGAGAACAACACAAAAAAGTGAAAAAACTAACAAGTAAAGTGGTACTTCCGGTTGAGGAATTTTGACAGATGACCCACTGTCAGATGGCATGGTAATACCTAAACGGAATATCAAGTTTCAACTTTCTACGGTTTTTCGTTTTTGAGCTATCCTGTTCACATACACATACACACACACACACGCACATACACACGCTCACACTGGCCATTTGCCATAAAACCACTTTTTTGGACTCAGGGGACCTCAAAACGGATATTTCCGGTGAAAACTGGTTATCGAAAATTTGACACGATTACAAATACTTCCTCCTACTAGGAGTGAGAGAAAGTAAAAATACGAAAAAATATGGAAAGCTATAACTTGATATTCGTGGTTTAGTCGAACTACCACCGTATTTCTACTCAAAAAGTTTCGTTTGAAATATATTAAACCAG
This sequence comes from Triatoma infestans, assembly GCA_011037195.1. Lineage (NCBI taxonomy): Eukaryota > Metazoa > Arthropoda > Insecta > Hemiptera > Reduviidae > Triatoma > Triatoma infestans. The sequence continues at coordinate 172,170 of JAAEAF010001370.1, read as the reverse complement.
AAATGCGATTTTATTAAATAATTTTTTTTTTGTTTTTAGATTTTTGCTATTTTTTTTGGAAAATGGCTCCAACAATTTTCTTTAAACTCCGTATACTGTCTTACTTTCAATGGAAATAAATTCTTTTAGAAGGGGTTTTAAGAATGTGTCAGTTTGAAAAATTGAAATTGTCATAATTTATACAAGTGTAGTAACCCCAAACCACCTCTTGTTATGGCCAATTCAACTAAACATAATAAACGTGGCAATTTTAAAGAAAATTTTATTAATTAAATTGTAATTATCAGTGTAAGAGAAAGTCGTGTGAGTATTCAACAAACTTGATTTTTTTTTTCTAAAAATTTGATACGATTTCATTGTTGCCAGGCATAAGAGAGGAAAGTTTAAGAAACTGTCAAACGGAACTGACTGTTCAAAAAAAATTAATTTGCAAATTATGCATTTATAATGATTTAAAAAAATTGATCAATAATTTTCCAGTGTTGCTCGTAACTGGGGATAAATTGATGCTTGCGTCAGTTAACTGGTGACCGTTTGGGAAGTGTTACGAGTCTCTTTTTTTTTTTTTTGCAAATCAGTATGAGAATAATAAGTGGAAATATGATACACAGTGTTGTCTGAATTAGCCAGATATTGAGAAGGAGAAATTGATGAGAACAACTATTCTGATATATTTTATTTGTACAAAGTGGTACAAAACTGAAAATAAAGAAAAAAAAAAAAGAAGAGATGTGCTAACTATTGTTAATGTAAAATAAAATAAAATAATAATAAAAAATCCTCATGCAATCACCAAACAGTCTACTAGTCCTATTTAAAATTGATGACCAATTAGAATGGAAACAGACACAATCAGCAATAATAATGTTGTTCGCTGCCGTTAATTTTATTATTCTGATCTCTATCTATCTCTCTCTTTCTCATTCTATCCTTCTCTTCTCATCTTTGTCTTTTATCTCGCAATTATACGGATCCTCATGTTGGCAACAATGTTTGTTTCCCCGCAATTTTGTGGTATTACTTACCTATAAATATCGATAACATTAAAGATTATCGATATCAAACAGTTGTATAGCATGTTGCCAATAACAAAAATACCACAATACCACATTATCAGCTGATTTTTATTTTTTTATTAACCTAAATCTTTTGTGGTCACTTTTTTTCGCGCCTGATCTTATTAAATAAAATATTACATCATAGTTCATTTTGTATTTTTACTTTCTCTTACTCCCCTAAGTAACAGGAAATAATGCGATCGTGTTAAATTTTTGAAATTCAGTATTTCACCGGAAATGCATGTTTTGAGATACCCTGAATACGAAAAAATAAGTTTTTAGCGAATGCTGTGTGTGTATGTTAACACATTATCTCAAAAAACGAAGAATCTCAAGAAACTCAAACTTGGTATTTCGAAAGCAAACTTGGTAAATTTTAAAGCAAGTACTGCACTGATTTTTTTTTCCAGTTTTCTCAATTTTCTTGAAAATGGATTTAACGGTTTTCTTTAAATTTCTTATTCTAATACTCATAAATACCTATCACTTTTATTTGAAACATTTTCCTAAGAAAATTGATTGTTTGGTAGGATATGGGAGAACACTAGCGTTATACTTTCCTCTAAAGTACCACTTCAGTACAGTATATGGTTTTTGCCACTTACATAATATTAATATAAATTAGAAGCATTGATAGAATTCCAAATTTGAAGGAAATTTGGTAAACCGGAAATACAACTTTAATCAATAGGTTTTTGAATTTCTTTGGAATTTTCTAGAAAACGGTTACAATGATTTTCTTCAATCTTGGAATGCTCACTGTACAGATATACTCATCTATTAGTTTTATTTGAAATATTTTTCCAAAAATAGTTGATTTTATATAGTTTTGTAGAATTTGTGGCGTTTAATTTAAATATATGGGGTTAGTTCTATGTTATCAGAGACATTTTCCGTGATAGCCTGCTTCTTCTTGAGGTCATCGACCGGTTTCGGGCGTTCCCCATCAACAGTGTATCAACTGAATTTGCTCTGTGCAAGTCTATGTTATTACACTGTTTGACAAAAACATCCTGATGATGGGCGAACGCCCGAAACCGGATAGGCGGCTTCATTACCACCCTAACTCCTTGGGGAGGTTGGTACTCCCCCCACCCCCCCTTACTAACTCTATATTTATATATGACAAATACGCAAAATTTGAATTTTAAAGAATCCAATAGAAAATTTGTCATTTTATATTTAATTGTATCAATAAGAGTGAGAGAAAGTCGTGCGAGGGTTTTGCAGCCGTTTTTGTTTTAGTTTTGATCCTTTCTGTGGCATTTAAAATAAGTGAATCTAAGCTCTGATCTCCGTAGGGTAGGGGAATGTGGCCTAGCGTATTTCTTCAGGAATCTTGACATTTCTGCAGGGTTCCCAGCCCTCCCAAAAAACACGAACAATACGTATTTCCTGTTCCAAGTAGTTACCTAGGCTACTAAATCTTTTCTGGATGATAGCGTCGCAGTCCGTCTTGAAGGTATAATGAAGCTTCATCTCCCAACAGATCTAGAGATACTATCATATTCTAGGCCAGCTTCTTAGGTATTTGCTGAGTGTAGAATTACTTCCTTGAGGAATCACTGTCAGCAGCAAAGCCTATTTTTGCTGAGATTGATGCTGCCTCAGATCATTTCCGGTCGTAATCGCACGGAAACAAGTCATAGAAGTCAGTGAGGATTCTATTGAGCAGTGCTCTCTTGATTTCTTCCTCTGTTCTAAGTTTTCCTATGGGGAGACTTGTCGCATATCCCAGAAAAGGGTTCTATCTCTTTTAGGGATTACTGAGCTTTCCTTACCAGGTTTGGCGACAATCTCGTTATCTTCTATGCCAACTTGCCAGAATAGGACAAATGCTTTATTTCTTTCTTCCCAAATCATTTAGTTCGCCTTGGCATTCCCAGACCATTTTAAAACTGATGGCACATGAGTTCAGTGGTTTCAGAATCACTATCTCTTGATTGCGATAAGGACAATATTTACACATTAAAACCATCAACAGTCACATAATAAGTTAGCTTCAGCATTGGTAGTTGATGACTTCAAACTACTCCTTGGTTTGCTGGGCCCTCACATATATTCACTTAAACTTACCCATTACTTTCTATGTACAAACAGAAAACTCTTTTTTGGGAAAATTGGGAACGATGGCAGTACTTCCTCTTAAGAGAATGTTATATGAACCATATTTTCTATAAAAATTAATCAAATCATATCTATCAGCAATGGCAAATTTATGATCCATAAAACTTAAAACATTAAAAGGTTATGTTGTACTTTAACCTTCTTCCAAAGTCGTAACCTTAGCTATCTATTGTTTTGCGTATTTATTAATGGTGTATTATTCGTTCATTTGTTTTTTTTTTCGATCGTAATAAGGTTCAATACCATCTAATGTCCAGAAATATGATGCTCTCTCTCTATCTAGTAAAGTGTGCACAGATAACTTAAATAATTAAAAATGCTGATTTATAGTAACTGTTGGCGATGCGAATGGAACAGTACAATATAGTTCACCAAACGTCATCAGTTTTGTGTTCTCCTTTTGTTTTCCCATTTCATTCATTATAAAGCTCGACATTATTCAAGACTCTGTATATGTGAAATTTTGTACTAATTTATGATTAGTACAAAAACAGATTAAACATATTCTTTTGTTATTTTAACTTCACACCTATTAGTATCAAGAAATTTATCTAATCTATAAAATAATAAAGTTTCTGAACAAAATTAAAATTATTCTTGTAGCTGGTGTTACTTTATATTTATCTATTTATTGAGGGCTTTATACAATACGACCGTAAGAATTCTATTATGCTCCCCCCCCCCATATTGCTAAAATGAGACCACTCGACCTACAGCATCTCTTCAAAGTTTATTTTCCCTAAGAAATCTCCACGATCTGGGAGATTTCTTGGCATATATCCTACTCCAACACCTGATACCCGGGATTCTAAATCTTCTCTGGATGATAGCCATCACAGTCCGTTAGGTGAGTATATTGGATTCCATCCTAATTTCTCCTCAGAATTTACTTCAGGTGTCCCCTGAAGGGAACCCCTTCTTTATTATCAAAAAAGTCTTAATGTGTCTCAGAAACCTGGAAGAGTTCTCCAGAGCATATTCTTTTGATTTCCTTCCGCCTTTTTTTTTTTTTTTAATTTTTCATAAAATAAGAACATGTGTTAGTTTTATTTTTATGTCATTCTCATTTAATTATTTACTTCGGATTTAGTCCTCAAAGAAAAAAAGGCAGTAAATTTTCATATTGCCCAAAATACTGTTAATTAGAATTTATCTTAATGATCGGGATAGTATCGTATTCAAGTTAATTCATTGTTATATTGCATACAGTAAGCACTTTGTCATAAGTCCTGAATAAGGCAGCAAAACTCTCTTGGAATATACTTTGGCAGTTTTTATTTTACGACATAAACCCAAAAAGAGACACAAATATTGACGAGATAAGTAACACGCATTTTGCAGGACTAAGAGAAAAACGCGTGTGTGTTTCACAACAGATTTTTATTATCACATACATGGTAAGCAATTGTGTTAGGCAATGAGGGAAGTCATACAGGGTTACCAACCTTTTTTCCTAAGCAATTAATCATTTACTACATCGCATACCGGTTATTTTTTTGTACTGGCTTTTCTAATAATAGTTTTACTTTTGCGAATATATTATAATGCAATAATTAATATTTATAAATTCTAATATAAATTGCTTATGTTTAGCAATATATAAAACTAATAACAACACTCGTAGAAGTGTTTATGAGGTTAAACATTATATTGTTTTAGGGAAGGGAATAGCTAAGTGGTTAGCGTACTGGACTCCCACGCGGAGGTTCGAGTCCAGTGCTACCCTTAGATGTTTTCATACTAGGAGCCTCTACAGCTCACTGGTCGGTGATGGACAGTGCTATCTGTTCCGAGATAACACTGTCCAGAGGCCGGCAGTGCATTGAGAAGGCTCCGAGTGCCAATGACATCTATATGTTGATGCGCCTTAAATTAAAAAAAAAAAAAATTATATTGTTTTGATCCATGATAGTGCCTTCCATTTAAATCATATTTTTACTTTCTCTTACAGCTGTAAGAGTAAATATATGTGTTAAAGTCTTCTGATTGCGCAAAAAAAATGTTTCTATTGAATACATATATGTATGTGTGTATCTACACAACAAAAATATTCACAGAAAGCTAGAATTTGATATTCCGTTTAAATACCTTCATCTTATCCGAAAGTTTCAGTCAAAATCTGTTAACTGAAATTGTGACTTTACTGAATGAATGTTTTTTTGGTTTTTGTTTTTTTTACGAAAATGATTTTTTTTCTTGTTGGGTTCTATGGCAATTTCCAGTTACCATTTATGTAATTTTTAAGTTACAGTAAATGCGTTGGCTAGAAGTCCATTTTGGAAGAAAATAGGTAAACTAGTTTTGCTGGCGGTTCTCAGAAGTGTTGCCATGTAATAATCATATTTAAGTAGTTCTTAAGCTCTATAAATCCACAATTATAATACGCATCGTATAATGCATCAATTAAACCAACATTTTGTAAAAATTCACATTTTGAATAAAGTTGCAGTAAGAGAAAATTGTGTGTGAGAAAATTGAGTGTGAGAAAATTGAGTGTTTCTCATCAGATGTGTATTTACTCTTATTCCTAGTTACAGGAAGTATTACGATCGTGTCAAATTTCAGATATTGAATTTCCACCGGAAATAAAGATATTGAAGTACCCTGAGTACGAAAAAAAAAGTTTTTAGCGAATAATCTGTGAGTGTGAATATCTCAAAATCGAGAACAAAGCAGTAAGCTCAAACTTGTCATTTCGATTAGGTATGCACTAATCACTATATTTGACACGAACAAGGTTTCGAGCAAAATCCATTAATCTGAAGTGCCAACTTTCATTTTTTCATGATTTTCTCGAAAACAGTTCCAAAGTGTTTCTTTAAATTTCGTATACACCTTACTCACATAAATATCGATAACGTTTATTTGAAACATTTTCCCGGAGAAATTAATTTTGGTGGGGGGGGGGAGGTTTGGAGGAACACTAACGTTAAGCTTTCCTCTTCAGTACAATATATGGTTCTACCACCTAATTACATTAAAGCATTGCTAGAATTCCAAATTTAAAGAAAATGGGTAACCCGAGTTTTTTTTTTTAATTTTTCTCGAAACGATTAAAATTATAACTTGGAAATACTAACTGTGCTGATAGAAACCTACTAATTTTATTTGAAACATTTTCCCCAAACAACTGGTTTTAAGGTTATTCCAGAATTTAGTGTTATTGTATTTCAAATGTTATTTGCTTTGTTTATTGTCGGCCCTGTTTATTGGATTATAAAATATAATCACACTTTTAAAAAATTATTACAACCATTCTATTTACATAACGAGAAAGTCATGTGAGTGTTTCATACCAGATTTTTGTTTTCTTCATTTTCTGAATTACTTTGTAATCAATTATTACTATACGTTGATAGTAGGTTATACGATAATTACAACTGTAGTTAGGTTATGTTATGGTCTTTGTAAAAGTACTTGTGATTTTTGTCGTGTACTTCTTTTGTTTAGTCGTGTGTTAATAATGATAAAAATTGTTAATAAAAATGTATGTAGAGAATAAAATAATAATCAGGATGAAGATATAATGAATAAAGGAATGGAAACAATAAAAAAAAATACAAAATTGTATCACATTAAGAGCAACAAAGAAGTTGGTTAGTTGAAGCAGATAATATACAAGTAGTAGAAGACTCCAACTTCATTGCTACAGAGAGAGAGACGCTAAACTACGACGAGGGAGTCTGTGAGATCAGAGTACAGATATTTCCCACTGAACAATTTTCTAAGACAATAGATCGCGTGTGGACACGCTTGGCTGGCTACTTACTACACATCTTTACATGAGAAAATATTTTAAAAACCCGGCCTTTCAGTAAGATGAACAACAAGAGCTAAACTTCTATTCCTGTTTTTTTTCCATCTTTTCTACTATGTACTTACATACATACATATATGTTTATATACTCGTCGGTATTTTAGAGGTTAGATCAATTTTCTTTTATTTCCTTGCCTCCAATTTTATTATTTAAAAATAAGAAAATGTCAACATAATCTGTCATATAATTTTCAACCGGTCTTTTTTATTTTTTAAAACTTCAACAGCTAATACATTTACTTATACAGGCTTATCCTATTGGATGCCATCTTAAATCTTCTGCCCAATCATTGGGTCATCAATTCCTCCACTTCTATATTCTAAATTGTACTCGACCTCTTCACGCCTAAGGTTTTCATTCAAAAGGCTCTTATAGCCTATCGTCCTTTCCATATCTTTTGCAGATGACCATACCAAGACAAAGATCTTTCCCCGATTCTCATGATTACATGTCCAGCTTACACCAACTTCTTTCATGATATCATTATTCCTTGTCTTTTCTAACCGAGAATGATGCATGATTCTCCACCAAAAATCCATTTTCCTCTCTTTTAACTTTCTTGATGCTTGTTTCGTGAGCGAGATCAAGCTTCATTTTTTTGAAAGGGACCCGATGCACTGTGGCCTCTACGATCTATTGAGTTATGCCCCTGAGGTGCCGCCGGCTGCCCACAGTACCCCAAACAGATGTCTAAAATGGAAACTTAATGACCTTAAGCAGGAGGAATAAAGTCATACTCTGGTGGGTGCCAGGGCATGTTGGCATTGAAGGGAACGAGTTGGCCGACGCTCTGGCAAACGCAGATGCTACAACCCCTCTTCCAGGAACTGAACCTTTCTGTGAGGTCAGCGACCAGTTTCTCTTAGAAGAACTTAGGAAGGGGTAGGAGGTAAAGTCTCATCTCTGGAACTCCCTCCTCGGACTGTGGCAGGCCAAGATCTGCCTGTGGAATTATAACCAACGAAGATAGAAGGAGGCCTGCATCGGTCTTCAACAAACTCCGCGTTCTTACAGGTTTCCTCACCGGGGCATTGTCGACTCAGAGGACACCTGACGAAGCTGGGTTTGGAGAGTGACAGCACATGCAGATTCTTTGAGGAGATGGAGGAAACTTCATTACATCTTTTAACGGACTGCGAGGCTGCGAAGACCCAGAGAAGATTTAAGAATCTGGGTAGTTACCAGGAGGAGGAGGAGGGGAATATACCCTCCCTAGAGCCCATCAGGTTATTAGGATCTTTTAGGGATCTTACCCTGATGGAGATGTTGTAGACGGTGTTCGCCTGGGAAAGCTTCAGATCCATACAGAAGTATATATTTTTCTGTAATCGTGGAGTAAATAGACTGTTTTCTTTGTATTGTAAGTCCGGAATCCAGTTAACAGGCGAATAGCTTTCCTTCCATTCTGTACTTTTTCTTCAATATAGTCTTCACGTACACTCTTCATTAAATACAGAACCTAAGTATTTAAATTTATCCACCTACCGGATAATGCTTCCCTTGCATGCATAAAACTTAATATCAGATTTTTTGTTTTAATTCAAGCAAATTGTTTTTTATTTTATTTTTTTATTAAAAGATTTAGAGTGCACGGGTGCGCGCGAATACAACAGAGAAAGAGAGAGTGTTAGGGAACGATCAATTTAAAAAAAAAACACTTTCATACTCAGAAGCCCCCCCTCTAAGCCGCGTGTGTGCTGCCGATGAAACTAAATTTCAAAAATCTAAATAATTGAAAATAAACTAACATGCATATAATTAAATAGTCAATGACATGTTGAAAAGAAGAATAAAAGTGCTATAGGGTAACGAGTTAGCCGCCAGCACTTTGACAGCTGTTTGATACTGAGGGCACATGTTTACAACACTATCTGCATGTTTATTAGGATAGATAAACTGGAAGGTTCTATAACAGTATTCTCTATGAAAACAAAATATTCATTATTACAAATAATATAATTTAGTAATGAATAATCGATCGTATAGTAACCAGAATAAATTTGTAACTTAATTTAAAAACAGTCTATAATAATTGAAGTAATATATGTATATATTATATCGATTAAAATAAAATTTATAAAAAAATCTGGTGTGAAACACTCACACAACTTTCTCTTACTCCAGTTCTCAAAATTATAATTGGCAAATTTTATAGTTATGTACCAAATTTAATGAAATTCGTCGAAAACTGAAAAACTGTTCAGTAAATGCGCACTTCCGGTTTACTTAGTTTCTTGAAACTCGGAATTTTTGCCATATATTTATTTCTATTAAGTTTGTTTAGATGATAGAATTGTATAATCTATCATCCAATTATACTTTGATTATCAATACTAAAGAAAAACATAAAGGACATTTTCCATGTCCACCGCATTAACCACCACAACAAGAAAAACTTAACCCCACCCCGTTTTCAACAACATATTTAATTCTAATTAACATTATTTAGACGACAGAATTGTCTAATAAACTGAACTAACACTTTAGATAAAAATCTAACGCCTCCTCCTTCAAAAGTACCTTTAAATGAATTTTCCCGTAAAAATGTTTCAAATAAAAGTTCTAGCTCCTTGTATGTGTAGTTGATATACTAAGTTTGAAGAAAATTGCCGGAGCCATTTTTGAGAAAAACGCAAAAAAGTAAAAAAAAAAGTTGTAAAGTGGTACTTTCGGTTGAAGAATTTTGACAGATAACATACTGTCAGATCCCATGGTGATACCTAAACGGAATATCAAGTTTCAACTTTCTACGGTTTTTCGTTTTTGAGCTGTGCTGTTCACATACACACAGACCATTTGTTAAAAACCACTTTTTTGGACTTAGGGGACCTTAAAACGGATGTTTCCGGTGAAAACTCACGGACATGATTACAATACTTCCTCTTACTAGGAGTAAGAGAAAGTAAAAAAATCAACCTCAGATTTTACCCAATTGTCCTGATATAAATATAGAGGTAGGTGGTGGAGGACAAGTACCAACCTATCTACCCAGCCAGGTTTGTAGAAGTACTGCAGTCGAGAAGAGCGGATCAATCCCAATGAGCCATCATAACTGAAATTTGAAATTGAACGTCACACATTCCACATTTTAATTTTTGGAAAAATTATTTAAATAATCGTTTTTATCCGTGAGCAATTAAAGAGTATCGAAACGAAAATCGTTGTAGCCGTTTTCAAGAAAATTCCAAAAAATTAAAAAAAATCTATTTCGTAAAGTTACACTTCCGGTTAAGCGATTATCTTCAAAATGTGGTATTCTATCTATGTTCTAATTAATATTATTAGGTGCTAGAAGCATACTTGAACTGACGTGGTACTTTTGAGGGGAAGTTTAACGCTACTGTTTTCCCAGAACACTCCAAGAAATTAATGTACATAGTACACAAAGTTTAAAAAAAAAAAAAAATAGCGAAAACTAAAAAAAAAACTGTCAGTGAAGCCACACTTGCTGTTGGTGGATTTTGTCCGAAACATTCGTGTTAGATGCGATGGTAATAGCTAAACGGAATAACAAGTTTAAGCTTACTGTGTTTTTTTTTTCTTTCTTGAGATATTTTGTTCATACATACTTATAGATCAACCACTAAAAACATTTTGCACTCAGGGGACCTCAAAACATGTATTTCCGGTGAAATATCGATATCGAAAATTTGACACGATCACAATTTTTCCTCTTACTAGGAGTAAGAGAAAGTAGTAATATATTTAATAATCATTGTAGTAAGAGAATGTCCTTGAGTGTTTCACACCAGATTTTTTTTTTTGTTTTTAACCCAAAACAAAATTTTGTTCTCATTTTAAATAATCAAAAGACTGACAGAATTTAGCAATCCTTATTATCTTTAGCTTACGTATAATAAATAAGAAATATGCTTCACTGGGCTTGTTGAATTCGGAATCACTTGTACCAGTTGCAGTGCTTTGTTATCGAATGAACTGTTCTCATTAGAAAAGTAAAGAAATTCAACTGAATGCACCATAGTATCTTATAACTTTTATCCGTCCATAGCATTCCTAGTTTTGTTGGTTTCAGATTCTTATCCAGCTATCATGTTTGAGTAGAGAGTTGTCAGAAACTTGAAAGTGTAAGGCAATACTTTAAATAAACTTGATAGTTATATTCTGGTGATGGATGAGAATCCGGTACCGGCCCAGTAACAGCAAAATGAAGCATGCTGCGATGGATAAAGTCATAGATGCATCCAGCATTGCGGCCCCAACCATATTGTAACGCAGCCACTAGTGTCATCTAAGGGAAGAAGCAGGCACCTCAAGTTCTCCTCGTGGCCGCTGGGAAGCGCTAGCGGGACGCTTCTAGATTCTTCAACAGCGGTCTCCCACGACCTAGATGTTCGAGAAACTTCCAGAACTTTCTCCAGTGGTATAAATAGGAGAAGAACAGCTCTTGTTACAAATGGAGTGTGCGCTTGTTAAAAGTGAATAAAAAATGAACTGAGAGAACTTTTGTTGGTTTATACAGTGTATTCAAATGTTTTATTTGTAATTTATTGTGTTGAGCAATAAATTGGTGTTGTTAGAAGTTTAGTGTGTTTTATCTAAACCGAACCCATTTAGCAACTAGTTGCAGTAGGTAGTTTGAAAAACGTTACAATATTTTCAACATAAATGCATATGATATAAAATAACTAAATATATAGTTTTGGTTAAAATATTTTAAGAAAATTGAAAATTGTTTTATTTCTATTTTGCATTGAGATGTCAGGTTGGGATGTTATCTAATGCAGGTGAAAAGGGAAGCGGTAATATGAGTCAGAGAAGGAGGAGGCGCTCTTATCACTAAGATAAGGCAAAGTGGAGTTAAGGACTTTCCTTACTTAAACATTTGGACAAAGCTATATCATTCTGATAAAAAAAAAAGTTTTGGCTAGCGGGTTTCTGCAGCGTGTTAACAATTGAAAATCATTCATTAGGAGGCAGTGCATGTTCGTTTTACTTGAGAGCACAACACGCAAAAAAAAAACTTAATGGTGTTAAGTCAGGTAAATGTGCAGCAGGTCCGAGGCGCGCATATCATCTCTCCATCATGAGTTTGTCCCTGGTAAATATAAATCAAGACAATTTAGGTTCAATGACAATGGACCACTGTTAATTTTAAATGCACCAAATTTCTTCTAGTATTGGAATGTTAAATTTTCGTAAGTAATTTTCGACCAGTATGAAAATATAACGAGATGATAGGCTACTACATAAACAGTGGGGAATAAATAAATACTTGCTCAGAGCATAATCAGTTTACACACTCAATGATAGGCAAAACGCCGATATCTGGACGATGCCCACCAAATGAAGTCGGCTAACATGGAAACGATCTCTACTGTGTGTCTGAGTGTGAGAGAGAAAGAGAAAATATCTCAAAAAGGACAAACATGACGTTGAGCGCATCGGCCCGAAGATTGTGGTTATAATCCATTAGCCGGGAATGCTGCTTTATTAAATGTTTATATATATATTAATTAATATTATTACTTTTCCGTGGTTTTCTCGAAAACGGTTCTGTTACACTCAGTATATACACATGTTTAAAACAAGTGTGGAGGAGTTAAGGCCCTCATCGTGGCTGAGATCTAATTGTAGCTGGCGTACTTGCGTTCAGTGCGAGAATTCAGGGTTCGATTCCCGTGAAGGCAAAGACACCGTGAGCGAACTCCAGAACTAAAAATGCAAGGCGTGCTTACCACATCCCCTCCCCCCCAAACAAAAATCACCGTCTGGCAAATCTTGGATCTTCAAGCTATAGTTATGCTATAGTTTTTTAGGGGCGGGGTAGGAGCTAAGAGTTATATTTTCCTCTCTAAAGCCTGTCAGTCAATTAATGGTTCCACCACCTGGTAGGGAGTTAAGGGAACTAAATATTTAGTGAAAATTGCTGACTTTAAATAAAATTTGTCAAACAGAACTGTGGGAATTTAAGAGACTATTGTATGTGAGTTTCCCATCAGATTTCCATGTAATAAAAATATGAGTAAATATGTAATAATTGTGTTCACTATCCGGCCCCGTCTACCATCCCTGGTCAGTGATTTGATTCTACAGTGATTCTTTACGAAGGAATGTAATTTTTTTTTTTTCTTAACAAATGGTGTTTGTGTTTATGCTTTTATGTATGTGTTTGCGGGGAAAAAAAATAATTCAAAATGAAAAATTACAAGAAAATCAAATCTTATATTCCGTTTTAGGTGGGGGTTCTAGGGGAACAGTAGTGACGTTATGCTTTTCTCTAAAATGTCATTGCAATAGAAACTAAGGTTATACCATCATGTTAAGTACATCTAAGTAACAAAATTCCAAGTTTGGAAAAAAATTTGTTTCTTGGAAGTTGAGGTAACAGAAAGATACGTTTATTTTGATGCTGTAAATTGTACTTCAATTGCTGCATTTAGATCAATGTGACTACAGAAGAAACATTCTTCTGCATTCAAAAATTTTTAATAACGCTATATTAACTGATTCGGGACAGTTGGATAATAGAGCGCACTCTCATGAAATAAATTTCCTTAGTAACTAAGGTTTGGGGGTGGATTAGAAGGAATGTGTTCAAACGATTGGATGTTCAGTGCGCAGATTCTGATAAAATGCCAAGGCAACCCCAACAAGATGGAGGCGACTGGGTGATGGTTGCCAAGCAACCAGCTCTCTCTTATATCTGCTCTATTTAGCCGACAGAGATTATTGGTAAAGCCAAATAATATACGCGCCATTCCCCACCTTCTAAAAAAAAAAAAAATAATAGAATGAATAGTATAATTTGTTTTTTCAGTTGTATTTGAAATGTTTTCATTTTTTGGTACTCTTGAGTTTGCCATTACTCATAAAAAAAAATCAGCGTAAATCTGTGTATGAGTTACAGTTTATTTATTTAACGTTAATGTAAAATAATGACATTTAAGCTTCTTGTTTAGTAGTGCAACACAAAAAAAGCCGTTACCGAGTCTTTCAAGTATGATCAACAATTGCTAGAACATATTTATGCAAATCAAGGTAATCATTGTACAACCCTTGACATTTTTAACCTCGTATAAACATAAAAGTATTGCCACGTTCGTTGATTAAAAAGGGTAGGGGGATACAAAATTTCCCTTCACTATGAAAACATTGGTAACCCTGTTTAAAAATAAAATAAACCACAAACTGTTATTGCGTATGGTGTGGGTTTTGTGGGTGTATCATTTCCTTTAAGTATCCTTTTCTTTTTTTTTACTCCAGGTCATAACAACACTATCTGGGTGCTCTGTTGAGAGATGTTACCATGACAACATACAATATCGATCTGCCAAGAGGGGAGTTATTGACCTATGAACTCCAGTAACTATGGTGATCAGGTGTGATGCAAAAGTCACCTTCTCTTTTATTCTCTCATGTTACTCTTCCTATTTTCTTCGTCTTCCTTTTTGTCTCTTTTCTCTCTCTGCTATCATGAACAAATTCTTTTTTCATTGTTTTTTTTTATGTGTGCGTGATGGAGTGGGGGTGTAAGGAAGAAAATTCTAGGTATTATTTAGTGTTGGCGCCAATAAACATTCACTGCAGTGGGGAATGAGTGGGCAAGAAAGATTACAGAAAACTGTATACAGTCTAGAAGGGATATTACAGTGTTACCAATAGAAACTCCGTATCACAATCAATCTTCCACATTAATTGGTTAATGGCAACACTGACTAATCTATGCTATCCATCAAACCCCCATTAAATATGTTGAAATTAAATGTTTTGATGTTGATTGACTTTTTAACTACACATATCTGTATATTATCTCATAGACAATCACTTCTCTTTGTATAAATATATGCATAAATGTACACTACCTCTAACTACAGTTTTTAGCTGATTTTTACTTTTTCTTACTGCGATCGTGTCAAATTTTCGAAATTGAGTTTTTACCGGAAATACATGTTTTGAGGTCCTCTGAGTACGAAAGAAAGTGTATTTAGCGAATGATATGTGTGTGTGTGTGTGTGTGTTTAAAACAAAGTATCTATCCACCACATCTGCCACGAAAGTTTCGGGCAAAATCCATCAACCGGCAGTGCGACTTTACTGAAGACGGGTTTTTTTCAGTTTTCTACTTTTTTTCGAAATCTGTGAAATCTGCTTTTTAAATTTCTCATATTATCTACAATTGTAAATATCTATTACTTTTATTTGAACATTTTTTTTTGAAAAATTGTTTTTTTGGAGAGGGTTCTGAGGGACCAGTAGCGTCATGCTTTCCTCTAACAGCAGCCGCTCTAGATGCGGACAAACCCGGATATTTGTTCGGGGCGCCATTTTGGCTCTAAGAAAAATGTGGATGTGTTAAAATACTGAATTATTAGAAAATTTCATATATCAACTTTTTCGTTCGTTAAAAATTTTCAGTGCCGTAGCATATTTGTATTGTTTATGTCTAAAAGTTAAACATATTTACACTATTATTGAAAAATTAACGTAGAATTTGTAGAGGACGATGTTTGAACTTGTTTGAACATGCATATACTTCTCTGAATAGAATAGTATTAGCACGCGAGCAGAGCGCTGCTTCAGCTTGTGTTTGAATATGCATAGTAGACTTGCTTAAAAAAATATATATATTTATTCTTGAGGGGCGGCAACTTGTCTTTTTGTCCGGGGCGTCATAACCGCTAAAGAGGACGTTACCTCTAAACTGTCTCTAAGTATGGTTCTACCACCTAATAATATTAATAACATTAGAAGCCGTGGTAAAATACTAAAATACCGCAAAATCGGAAGCGCGACATTACAGTATACGTTTTTGAGTTTTTTCGAAAACGGCTATAACGATGTTGTTTAAACTAGAAATGATAACTGCACAGATATAAACCTAAAAAAAAAAAAAAATCATTTTTGGTATTTATGCGAAAATTATGAAGTTAAATTTTACGTGTTATTTGCAATGTTTTGGCGCTATGTTATGGATTACAGTCTAAATACTTCTGCAGCTTGTGCATCTGTTAATCTGAAGTGCATCTTTACTAAGAATAATTTTTCGAGTTTTTCGAAATTTCTCGAAAATGGCACTGTCATTTTCATTTTGACGTCATGTAGGTTTTGCTGAGGCAGACAGTGGCGCTGCCAGATTACAGTCACATTCAGGTAGTTCTTTTGCCCTAGGAAACCACAAATATCCCCACCACTATTTTTATTTGTCTAGCTTAGCTTAGTCTTAGTTGTCTAGCTATTGGTCTTAGTGCCTAAGTAGTCTAGCTTGTCTTGTCTAGTCTTAGCTACAGGTAGCATAAAACAATATGAACCGGGTCATAAAATCCAAATCCATTTAACGCAAGAACAACCTCCGGTTATAATGTATGGATCAGAGACATGGCTACTGAACCGAAACGGTAGTAATATGCTTAGAGCTAGCTAGGGAAAGGAATATTTTAAGGAAAAAATTTGGCCCTAAACTGGAGGACGGGGTTCGCAGCGTAAGGAAAAACGTAAGGGTCAGTGAGCTGTACGCGACACCGAACATAAGCTGAAATTAAAGGGAAAAGTCTTAATTGGCTAGGATGTGTGGTGCGCATGGATAGGGATAGGATTACAAATAAGTTATACAGAAATAAACCCGAAGGGAGAAGAAAGGTCGGTAGATCGAGGAGAAGGTGGATTGAGGAAGTGGAAGAGGATATAGCCAAGCTGGGGGATAGCACGATTGAGGTACAAGGCAAAAGAGAGAGAAGCCTGGAGAAATATTACCAAGGAAGCCTGGGTTTCCGGGTAAAAAAAAAGTAGTGTGTAGCTGCCCAAGGTGTTCGAGATCTGAGCATTTTTTTAATTGATCCATATGTATTTGAATAAGTATCCTAATACTGTTACTTAGGCTCTTAAACAAATTCTTACAATGCTATGGCCCAGTAAATAAACAAAAGAATCACGGTGGTAAATAAATGTTATAATGGATTATATAAAGAATTCAGAAGCCAAATTCTATCCATAACCATCAAGATCGGGCTTGAATAAACCCTTCTTACACCAATTCCATATGTAAGCATCAGAAACATGGATTCTGTTCCCAATTGATGAATAAGCCACTTCTAATATTTGAAAGGAAGATTCTTCGGAATATATGTATATGGCCCAATTAAATAAGGAAGAGGCGTACCAAATCAAGAACTGAACAAACAGTATGGAGATGCTCAGAAAATTATTCTATAGTTAGGATTGATGACCCTTGAGCCATCAAAAATGATACTTGATGGATACGTAGACAGAAAAACAGCGGTCGGAAGAATCGAAGACGGTTGTTATGGGAGGCTGGAGATGGTCGGGATGCAGCTGCCCTGCTAAGAACGACGAACTGAAGGAAAACTACAAAGGAGAGGGATGTTCGGCCGGAGACTTATTGCAGAGTCCAGGATTCATTAATGAGAGCCATGGATCTATGTAAGGCCATTTAAAAGTTGAATAAAAATTCCAAGTTTTTTTAAAAAAAACTAGTAAATTGTAGAATTTAATAATTACAGTAGGGGAAAGTCATGTATTTCACATCAGATTTTTTAATAAAACAAAAGAAAAGACGGCCTATCTGAAACCTTTTTATTATTCGCACCCCTCCTATATTACATAAGTGGTTAGTGTTCAACATTATTAACATTTCACCGCATTAATTTCTATTAATTACAGGGTACTATTAACTAGGGTAATATCACTTCCTTGTTTATTCTTGAATACCTCCCTACTTTTAAATAGATTGTCACATGATTATAAGTACTTCATAATAGATGATAATTTTTTTTTTAATAGATATCATTTCTATATTAACAAATTCACGACTTCCATCACCTTTTTTCCCCCCCTTCGAAGAATTTTTTTTTCCAATACTTTTGAAACAATACAGTCAGGACATTTTATCCAAATTTTTCTCACAATTTATATTGTGTTTCTTGGAAATAAATAGAAACTTTATGACGACTTCTCCAACACTCACTTTCGTTTTAGTTAACTTGATTGCATCACATTTTGATAGCACATGAATTATCATTTCAGTATGGAGAGTAACAAGTTAATAATAAAAAATAAAATCTGGTGTGAAACACTCACACGACTTTCTCTTACTGCAGTCTACAGAATTATAATTCACCAATTCTCTACAAACATTTAATTCTTACTAGATGTTTAATTATTGTCTTCAATTTATATGAATCGGAGAATGTAAACGTTATACAACGACTTTTTTTGAGCTTGAGGAAAGCCTAATCTCTCCCTCCCACAAAACCCCATTAAATGAATTTTCTTGAGAATAAAAGAGATAGGTCTCTCTGTATGTATAGTTAGTAAACCAAATATATTGAAACTTCCGGTCAACCGATTTTCTTCATACTCAGAATATTGGCAACGTATTTAATTTTGATTATGATTATATGAATGATAGAATCGTATAATAAATTAAAATATCATTTTAGAAGTTAGCGTAAATAAAAGTTGTAGATTTTATATCTATAGTTAGTTACAATAACAAGTTAAAAAAAAAAAAAAATAGTTATGTCATTTTTGAGAAAATTTTTAAAAAACTGAAAACTCCATAAAGTTGAACGAATGGGTTTACAATTACTTCCGGTTAACCTATTAAATGACCAAAACCTTAATGTCAGGTATCAGGTACTCTGGTGGAACTTAAACGAAATATTAATTTTGAACATTCTGCAATTTTCCGTTTTTGAGTTATGCTGACCATACACACACACGCATACACAGATCAATTTCTAAAAATCATTTTTACGGAGGGCACCTCAAAACGCATATTTCCGGTGAAAACTGGATATCAAAAAATTTGAGAGAATCTGATATTTTCTCTGATAGCAGTAAGAGAAACTTATATTGTTAATATAACTTATATTAACTTAGTATATCTTAAACTAATATGTTAGGTATATCTTAAACTTTCTACTTTTTTCAGATTGCTCCGAATTACCTAAAATATATATTTTTTTTTTGGAAAATGTAATGTAAATATAAGTAATGAAAGCTATTAAAAGAAAAAATGAACTTTTACGTGGCAACTTTTGTCATGAAACTCATAATCCTGTGGAAACTCAATAAGTCGCTAAGAACTTTATAGATTACACTTGGGTATTTCCCAAACCCTATGTTACAATGGTATGCCCACATTCCATTGCAGACTCCCCCAGGTATATTCTGCTAATTGTATTTGAAATGTTTCTCATTTATTACAAGATAAACAATGGGTAAACTATTTATTCTTTATTGCCTAAATCTTTATCTATTTTTAACTTACAACTATTTAGTTTCAATTTACTTTCTCTTGAAATCACAAACTTAGAAACAACAACTTAAAACTGTTCAATTAATGCACTTTTGAATTAATAAAAGTTGATTTTTAGTGTCTGATGCGGTGATAGTACCTAAACAGCATACTAAGTTTGAACTGTTGTGGTGGTTGGTTCCGCAGAGCTGGAAAGCATCAGAGACATTTTCCATGGTAGCCTGCTTCATTTTGTAGCCATCGACCGGTTTCGGGCGTTCGCCCATCTTCAGGATGCGTTTTTCAGACAGTGTGACAGCACAAACTTGCACAGAGCAAATTCAGTTTTACACACAGCAGTGTGTCACACTGTCTGAAAAACGTATCCTGAAGATGGGCGAACGCCCGAAACCGGTCGATGACCACAAAATGAAGCAGGCTACAACGGAAAATGTCTCTGATAAGTTTGAACTTCCTGCGACTTTTCGTTTTTGAAATATTTTGTTAAATGCAAACACACATACAGACCATTCGCTAAGAATACTTTCTTTGTATCAGGAGCCACCCAAAACATGTATTTCCGGTGAAAAATTCAATTTCTAAAATACTTCCTCTTACTATATAAGAGAAAGTAAAAAAAGGGGGTTGCAATAGTAGTTTTCTCAGTGGGTTGTCGGCACTCTAAGATGCTGATTGGAGATCCAGACAGAGCTAATACTGAGATGTAGCTGTGTCTTTCACGGAACTCTCTCAGGCATCTGGTTGAATCCTACTGAGCATTATGGGAGAATGGGATAATGGGATAATGACTCATTTTGTAGAGTTTGTGAGAAAGAAACAGAAAAGATACAAGAGGAAAAAATACCGATACATCGTATGACAGATTGCTTAGGTTGTGAGAAATTAGGAACCTTTGGTCGGAACAGGATGCCTGTGTTAGAGTTTAGGCTATTTCGTTTTAAGGTAAGGGTTGTTGTGTATATTAGGTGGATTAAATTTGCTTATAGATTTTGTTCTTAGACGCAGTTTGTTATTGTTTTTCTTTGGAGGTGGCTATATGGACCCAATAGGGCATAGACGGATCCATAGATGAATACTATGTACATTGAATAATTGGGGTTAAGTTGCAACAAAACTATCTTTAAACCATACAGTATGTCGCATGAAACATTTTATAAAAACAATTTGCATTAGTGGATTTTCTTTCAGAGAATTAACCTCGTAATGATGATGATGATGTTGATGATGAGGACATGTTCATCGCACATTAATACGTTACATCTGACCGTGTATTTGTGTCTGTGTATGTGTGTGTGGGAAGGTGTGTTAATATTGTGTGTAGGTGGTTAGTAGATATGATGATATCGGTACGGGCTAGATCGATAATCGTCCGCCACCTCCTCCTCAATTCTCCCATTGTGGGCCAGGTGTTATTGTTGGTGTATACGGATGGAACACAGCCCCCATTATATAGAGGTGATTTTTCAATTCAATGATTACACTATAGTAACCCTGCACTATCACCTACCTATTCCTCCACCTTCTCCTCCTAGTATTACTACTTCTTGTTTCTTGGGTGCAGCATGCGGCCGTAGTTTACGTAGTATATTCCAAGTGAACAAGCTAGGGTGGAATCCACACACACACACACACACACACACACACACACACACTTGTATAATATCCATTAAGAAAGTTAATATTATTATAGTTGGTGCTTTATTACTGAGGGAACAATATCATCCCCACTTTCAATCCAACCAGTCCGTCTAATTTTGTAAACTGTGTTTTATTGTACGAATCGTTTTTTTACTTTTTACTTTCTCCTACTCCTAGTTTTTTTTGTAATGAACTTCATCTTTAGCGGATTTCCTTACTGTAGTAAATAGATAAAAACAAAGGATGTTAATATGAAATCGAGGCAAAAGAAAAGAAAGAAAACATAACCATTATTCTACAAAACTCAATAGTTAAAGGTGTACTTCTATTCTCTAGAGATTGAAAGTGAACGAAGTGTTGCCAACTTTCATTTAAATAAATTTTAAGGTTTGGATAAAATTGCTCAAATATACTAATAATATTAAGTCAAGCAAAAGTTCTTAAATTGAACTTGTTTTTTTTTTTAAATATTTGAAGATCAGTATTACAATAAATTAAATATCAAAAAACGTAATATACAGTTCCTTAACTTTAACCTTATCTTCTAACAATCTTTCTTCAGGTAACCTTCCCGTTTTCAATAGACAACATTCTCTTAGAGGTTAACTTACATTCTTACCAGTTGTTATATCTTTTTTTTTATAAATAATTTTAACTGTTATAGAAAATATATAATATTTAACGCGAAAGTAAAAATCCTATTTGAACTTACGTTCAATTGCCACCAGAACTCGCGTGTGTAAATGTTGACACACTTTACTCTCTTGTCAAATAAGTAACTACTTTTTTAGAATGAGAAGAATTTCCTTTACTTATGTTTCCTTTCAGCTGAAATTATTTTTGATCACCTTTGAAGAAACCTCAAGAAGTACCTCAGTTTTTCAACTTTCACCCGCATCTGATGATCAGATCAATCGTGATATTGAAGACATAACAGAAATAGATTTTTAGACTTACCTTTCCAGAAAATCCAGGCTTCAGTGGCTTGTTCAGATTTTGTAATGATATTTGGAAAAGGTTGTTTTGGCTTTTCTGTATTAAATTATTACTTTTTAAAATTTTATTAAATTATGCTCTGTTAAGGTAATAGATGTTTAGATTCTGGCGTTCTTGTGGGAAATGGAAAATTTCAACATAACAACATGAAAGCTTCAGAGGGATGCTTGATCTATGGCCTGTATGTAACTAATCTACTAGGCTGTAATTGGTACCGAGAAAAGCAGAGAGAAACACAAAATTCAGAATCTCTCTCGCTAATTAGGCCAGACTAGAATGGGAAACTCCTTCTGTGAAAATCTCTGTCGCTACTTAGGCCAGACTAGAGTGGGAGACTCCGTATATATATAGCCGAGCTAGTTCTTCAGACAACAGTTTACAACGCGTCAGCAACCAACTACTACCCTTTTCTTTAGGTTTAAATCTCTCGCTACCTAATTTCTATTATTAGTGTAAAGTACTGGCAGTTTTGTGTCTCTCTTACACTTATACAGTGTACATCATTCATTTTAGCTTAATTCGCAAAAACCCTTTCTCACTAATTTCCTCTCCTTTTAGAACCTATTACAGGCAGACTTTACACTTTCATCTGGCAGATTTTTACACATTTATAGATGTCTATAAATACCTAAAGACATTCAAGATGGACAATAAATGATCTTTTAGGGTCGTATTGGCGTCGGCTTTGTGGCTACTTCTTCTGCATACCTTCTATCTTTCTTTTCAACGTTGAACAAACTTTATTTATCTTCTTCCATGATTATCCTTCTAGTCTGGATACTAGATCATATAGAATAAATAAACGGTGTGCGTGCACGTTCTTTCTTTCATTGGTTCCGAACCTTATCGAAATGAATGGACACTTCTCTGTCTAGCTTCCAGGTTTCCTTGTCTAGGTTTTCCAGCACTTTTCTTCCTTATTCTATGCTGATTGGAGTGCCTAATTTGAACTGATATGAGATGCACTGAATCTACAATATTTTTCAGGACATCTCTTTGACACCAGACTGATTGGATTCTTCAAAGGCCAATGAAATTTAAGGAGGCATATGATGCCTCAATATCGCAGACAATTTTTTCTTTTTTAAGTTTGTGGGAGAAAGGAATTAATATCGATTCATCTTATAGCAGATTACTTGGTTGTGAAGGAACTAGATTCCGGGTCTTTCATCGAAAAACAGGATGTCATGAGAGAACTTATGTTGTTTCTTATGATATTATCCGTTTGTTCGGACTGCAGTGAATCTTAGTTGAGTCGAGTCCGTGATTGGATTTTGGATATCTATACTCGTCTCCAACAAGACCGAGAATTGTTTTGCTATAGGATAAGCTATATTGGCCCCGAGGAGTGCGGATTGCGCAGGGCTTGTTCTCTCAGACAGTTTGCTCAGATGGACTCCCGTATAATGCGAACGGTATCAGCGTTAAACGAAACATGTCTTATCAAACCAATAAATATGAGTTTCAGAACTGATTACATAAGAGGGGCAATTTCAAATCTAGTTACACTGCTTTCAATAACTTTTTTTAAAACTTAAGCTTTTCGATTAAGGAAAAACAAAACAGAGAAAAGGTATTTACTTAATTATAAAAACTATTAGGTATTTTTACAATTTATGGAAATGGAAATTAAAAAAAAATTACGATTTTAAATCTATTTTATGAAAGTTTAAAGCAAAGCGTCAACAGAGCCAGAGCGCTTTGCGGGAATTTAAAAGGAAACTGAATGCTTGTTTATCCTCATTTTTGTAGCCATACACCCGCCAAACACTATCACGCTACTAACTATCATCATAACTCTTAGCTCGGTCACTATACGCTAAAAAACTATCTTCTCTCCTTATTCAGTAAACTCGTTCAGTAAATATAAATTTGCGAATTTAGTGCATAGAGACAACAGTGTGTATTGTATATATTTTAATAGGTATATATTTATATATGAATTGTTTTTATAAAACAAAAAAAATCACTGAATATTTAAAAAGGTTTTAAATTTAAAGTTAATTGTTGAATTAAAATTTTTATTTGGAGAATTAAATGAAGAATATGAAAATGAATCAGATAGTATTAAATTGTCCATCTAATTCTCTCCTTTAAACTTGACTTCCATAATGCGCTCCCTAACTATGAATTTAGGAACCATCTTAATATTTGCAAAAAACAATAACCTGTAGTAACTGGGTTAGCTCTCCATTTAGTAACCAAGTATCTGTTAGGAGACCAAAAAAAATAATACATTCTATTTAAATAAAAAAATCAACTGTAGATATAAGATTACTTAGCAACCAAGTCTCTCATCCAATTTAAGAACAATTTACTACTTTGTAAGAAGATTATTACAGTTTTTTAATGGTTCTATGTATGGAAAAAAATAATTATTGTTTTGTTTCATATATAATTATCATACAAAACTAATAATTATTTAATCGTTGCAGATGAAAAGATGCAGGAATCAAGTAGCGATCCACCTTCTTCACCACTTCATCAGCCACAAGGTATGGATCTAACTATTCTAGTTTTTTTTATTTCTGACATGGTTTATCCAATATATTAATCTGTAAACCTTAATAATGGAAAGATAACTTTAAACAATATTGTTAAATATTGATAGTTTCATTCAAGCAAATCAATCTATATCTGATAAAAAGAGAGAGAGAAAAAAAAATACAGTGTTGACAAAATCATAAAAATGAAACTGGCATAAATTATCGTATGACAGTTGGGGGGGACCGCGTGCCCAGTAGTTTGAATAATAAGTAATTAAAACACATTGTTAAGTCAACCTTTTTTTTTTTTTATTGCATTAAATTAATTATCTACTATAAATATTTATAAACGTATAAGATTTTTTAATTAGATTTCAATATTTATTTATTTATTTATTTTAAAAAACTATTATTATTTATTATTGGATGCATAGTATATTATTTTTATTGGATACATTTTTCTAATTTTTTTAGTTTTAGTTAGTTCATTTTTCGAAGCTTTTCTTGGGCATTTCTTGATTGTAAGTACTAAGAAAACAGTAAGTAAACAAGGACCATTAGTTCCAAACTAGAAGATTTATTACTTTATTGCGAAATAATATGTAATTAAGTCAAAATTATGATTAAAATTAAAAATTTTCGTGCTTCCCGATTATCAGATAGATTTTACTACCAGATCTATTATTAAAGCTTTTTTTTTTCTCGAGCCAAGCCATAAAACCAGCAGCAAGTCATTTTATATGGTCAGTTTAACATCTCCTATCACTTATTCATTCATTCATTGGTTTATTGATTGATTTTTTATTTAAATATTACAAAAAAAAAATGATAAGTTTACATCGATGCATATCTCATAGTTTTGAGAAAAGTCCAAAAAGCTCAAAAATCAATTGTAAAATTGATCTCACGGTTTACAGATTTTCTTTAAAATTGGGAATTCTAGCAATGCTTCTAGAGGAAAGCTCAACGTTACTGTTTCCCCTACCACCAGAAACAAAACAAAAAACTATTTACCTGGAAAAGTTACAAATAAAAGTGATAGGCATTCATGTGTGTAGATAGTTTACGTAATTAAAAAAAAAAAAAATCAGGAAAACAAACAAAAAAAACCTTCCAGTAAAGTCACAATTATGGTTGATGGATTTTTCCTGATACCTACGTGTCAGATGTAGTGGTAGACGGTAAACGGAATAGGTACCAAGTTTCAGACTCTTCCAATGTTTCTTTTTTGAGATATTTTGTTCACAACCATTTCCTACTGATAATTCGTTAAAGACTTTCTTTTCGTTCTCAGAGGAATCAAAACATATATCTCCGGTGAAAATCTCAGTTTCAAAAATTTGATATCTCCTAATCCCAATACTTGGCGTTTGAGAGAATCAACCACTTACTTTTCTTTCCTTTTTTTATAATTGTGGCTATACAAAATATATTCTGCCTGTAATGCTGTTGTCTGTAAAGATAACGAAATGACATATACGTACAACGTGTTTGCACGCGCGTATCCTATCCAGTGATGGCCCTGATAGAGTGATTTGTTTATGATGTGAAATTGAAATGTTGCATGGGTGTGAAATATAATAATGCCGTTCAGTGAGGTCTATCAGTCAGTATGAAGTTTGTCTACGATGGATGTAACAAGTCTTGTGGCCATCTCCGTTTAGTCTTCTTTCTCGAAACTAGAGTTGTTTGTAAATTGTTGATGAGAAGATTTGTATGACCGTTCAGTTTGATATGATACTTAGTGTACAGTCGAAGTGCTGCTTGTTGTACGGTTTCAGTGTTTGTGTCTTTATGTATTCTTTCGTTTGTAACATAGAAAGGAGATGAAAGGATAGTCCCCGCAGTATGCAAGATTGGAATGTCTGAATTTTTTTCTGAAATGTATCGGTTTAGCCGCTCTCCAAAGCTGGAGATCCATTTGTCCGAACTGGTTTCAGTAGAGTCTTGTAAATTAGGAGTTCGTTGTTTATGTTTAATGTGGATCTTTTGTCTTTTAATCTATATAACGTTACATGTAACGAAAAAACACCAAATTTGAAGAATAACGGTAAACCGGAAGTGGTTTATTTTCAAAAATTAGTTTTATCATTTTTTTTTTCAAGATTTTTATCGCATTTGGCTCCAAATTTTCCCTCAAACTTGGTTAATGTTAACCATATAAAACCTATTCCTGTTATTTGAAACATTTTCCCAGATAAAAAAAAGGGGGTTTTA
This sequence comes from Triatoma infestans, assembly GCA_011037195.1. Taxonomy (NCBI): domain Eukaryota; kingdom Metazoa; phylum Arthropoda; class Insecta; order Hemiptera; family Reduviidae; genus Triatoma; species Triatoma infestans. The sequence goes on along the minus strand of JAAEAF010001370.1, from coordinate 145,592 downwards.
GGAGGATTTTGCTGCAGCTAAGACTTTAGGCTTCCCTCCACAGTGAATAAAGTTTCTATGAACTGGTGGCAGTCAAAGGAACTAAACATGAAATAAAAAGTTCGTCTTTTAAGACAATTCGACAACCAGGATGTAACTATTGCAATACCAGAATATCGTATTTAACATGAGTATTGAGAATACACTGCGTATCAAAAAAATAGAAGAATACATGTGAAAAACTGAAATACACAAAAGGGGGAAGTTTATGATTGGTAACCATAGTGATGTCTGCGTAATTTTTTATCGAGGTGACTTCACCTGTGGGTGGACAAGAAGGCCCAGTGACAGGTGTTCCTTCACTATACTACAGTATGTGCGTGTGTGTGTGTGTGTGTGTGTGTGTGTGAATATGTATTTGTGTTTACGTGCGCGGAAAGCTGTTAGTAACTTAGTTACGGGAAGTTGTATGTGCTGGTGTGTTCGGTTGCTAGGCAACATGATGCGCCAAACACTTTCTCACTCTCCTCTCCAATATAGGTCCCCGCCAACCTGTCTCCTCTGCGTCTCACCCGCTTCCACATTTCTTCTTACTAAGTTCATGTTCGATCTTCTTTTTCATCCCACTCGCACATAAATCTATTCACACAAACACACACACACACACATATAAATATATATATATATCAAATTGATGTTTTATTTCTTTCCATGTTTCTTGTTGCAGACCTTTCATCCCGAAGTATGCACAGTGATGGCTTGAACAGTTCGGATGATGAGGCCATGGAAATCTGCTCGGAAGAGGTAATCAATCTTTTTTTTTTTTTAATTATATCTTCTTTATTTTTTAGTTTCTCTTTTTTATGTTATTTAGTAAGAGAATGTATTGCGATGGTAGTTCAAATTTTTGAAATTCCATTTTCATCCGAAAAAACATGTCTTTGAGAATTCCTGGTTACGTAAAAAAAAAGATGATTAGCGAATATTATTAGAGGGAGATGTATATTTGTCAAAGATTTCCTCTAACTTCGCCTACTTAGTAAACAACATCTAAGCCCTTCAGTTTTATTTAATACTGATTTTTAGAATAAAATTGCTTTTAGGATGTTCTGGGAAAGCTATAACTTCAAATTTCCCTCAAAAAAAAAAGAAAGTTATTTCGAAACACCATCTTCGAAATATACAGTGCAGAAGGCAATTGAGTATGTATATTTAAAAAATTTGTGGTATTTTTAAAAACGGCTGTACAGATTTTATAATCTTTTAGACAATTTCGCGATCATTAGCATGTAAACACTTCGGATATTCGAGTTGAGACTGCTTCAAAGGTTTGTTATAAATTGGCATTCGCCCATATAAACAACAATAGACTTCTTCAGGGTAGTGTTGCCACTAATGCTGAAACAGCACTCAGTGTTATTGAGTATTGTGAGCGTATAAAAAACCGCTGAAACAGGGTCCCAACCCGAACACTCAAGTATTTTTGCAGAAATTTTCCCCCACTACATATTATTATATAACCCTATTACTATTATTTGAAACATTTTTCACGGGAAAATTTTAGTTTTTGAATAGTTTTTCTGGTGCTGAGATTTGAGTTTCCTTGCTATATAGATAGATGCCTCATCGTACAATTACGTTAAAAAATCCTGTTGGGAATAGAGGGAACTTTAACACTCGGACTTTTCAAAAAGTTTGTCCAAACAAAATTTCTAGAATTTCAATAAAAGAAAAATTGTGCCCAAAAAAAAAACTATGCTATTTTTTTTGGAAAGAATCTTCCATTTTGCAAGTCCAAAAATCGAATTAAACACATACATGTTTCCTTCCTCCGCTGAATTACATCGTTTATTTATTTATTTATTTTTTTTTAGGCTCTGTACTATAGAGTAGATCTATTGTAAATTTATATAGAACATAAAAATGTTATCAAATTTATTCTCTACAAATTTGATTTATGGGAAATTTTTATTGCCTAAATATTTAATATTTACCGGGATATAAACAAATAATAAATTTTGAGACCTATCCCTTAACTTAATTTGTATTTTAAACAATATAGATTCCACAGGTGTTAATCCAATTGAAAAATTACGTGCAATAAATCATTCAAATAATTACAATGTTATAACTACTACCACTATTTTTTTGGGCATGCGCATTTTTTCTATTGTTACTACAGGAGGTAACGTGTTTGTTTTGTTTTTTTTCTTTCTATTACTCCGAGTAAGAGGAAATACTATTATGATCGTGGCAAATTTTCGAAATTTAGTTTTTTTTTACCGGTTTTTACATGTTTTGAGGTCCTCTGAGTTTGAAAAAATAATTTTTTTTTTCAACAAATTGTCTGGACGTGTACCTCAAAAAAAAAAAAAACACAGGAAGCTGAAACTTGATATTCCGTTTAGGGACTATCAACGCATTTGACATGAAAGTTTTGGGCAAAAATCCATTAACCGGAAGTGACCACTTTACTGAATGATTTTTTTTTACTTCAGTTTTTCCCGATTTTCACAAAATCAGCTTTAACAATTTTTTTTTAAACTTCGTATTTTACCATCTACAAACATAAATATCGATAATTTTTATTTGAAATATTTTCCGGGAAAATGTATTTATTTATTTATTTTGAGGGTTCTGGAGGGAACAGTAGCCGTTAAGTAGTTTTCCTCAGAAGTATTACTTCAGCACAATTTACAAAACTAAACTTTTTCAACTCTCTAAGAATTGTCCATTTTTTCCAGAAAAATATTTCAAAACAATTAAGATAGGTTTTTTTTTTGTTAAAGTTGAAGGAAAATCTTTTACCACCATTTTCGAGAGAATCACCAAAAGAAATGATCAATCTAATTCTATAAACCGCACTTTTGTTAACCGATTTTCTTCAACAAATTCAAACAATACAATTTAATTGATTACTTTATTAGTTATGAAAGGAACTTCTTAATTATATTGAAATGACACTATGAGAGAAAGTTAAAAAGGGAGGCGGTGGGGTAAAGTCCTTGAAGAAAACCTCAAAAATTCATTGAAGGGAAGGGAATAGCTAAGTGGTTAGCGTACTGGACTCCCACGCAGAGGACCCGGGTTCGAGTCTAGCTATGCCGCCTTAGATTTTTTCTTCCTAGGAGCCTCTACAGCTCATTGTCCGGTGGTGGACAGTATTGCCTAACAAAAGAATACTGTGCCTACGCCGGCAGTGCACTGAGAATGCTCGGGCGCCTGTAGCCATAAAATGTTGACGCGCTTTTAAATTGAAAAAAAAAAAAACAGTCTTATTATATTATTGTAATATAATTTTATAATAAATACAATATTAATGTTATTTTGTTTAAACAAAAATATACAGTCAAATTGAATTTATGGGAAAGTGAACTGGGAGGAATTAATTGAATAATATTTGTAGATAGTAGTACCGAAAAATAAATTAATATTCATCAACAAGAGCACAAACTGTTGTAATATTTTATATATTTAAAATTTTGAAAATAGTAAAGTAGAAATATTTAAAAAAAATAAGAATAACAAAACCACATTCAGACCACTTTATATATTAAATCGTCCTGTCTGTTAGTTTTCTCAGCATACACATCGATAACTTTATCGATAAAGGTATGATCAGTAGAAAATTCTTTGACCAGATCCACTGAAGGTGGATGCCTTAAATTACAAAAAAAAAAATCATTTTCCTTACAAAACTTTTGCAATTCAAAGTAATATTTTGTGTGTGTGTGTGTGTAAGTTTTACCGAAGTTTTAAGAAATTATTGGGCACCATTTTTCAAATAATTATGATTAAAAATAAAAACATAAATTCAAAATTTGCACTTTCCAATCGATGGATATTGACCAAAAAATCTTGATGGTAATCAAACGGCAATATCATGTTTGAGCTTCCTGCAATTTTTTGAGTTATTTTGTTCTGTCTCTCTGTCTTTAAAATATAATAGGGATTTGTTACCTATAGATCTTCGAAAGATGCTCATTTCGACGCTAATGTTTCCTCATTTAGATTATTTTGCTGTTTATTTTATAATTACCTCACAAGTAAATTGAATACTAAACTTCAAAAAGCCCCCAATTTATGTGTTAGATTTATTTTTAAGCTTAGGAAAGATGAATACATAATTCTTCACCTTTTATCTCTTCGTTGGTTAAATTGCTGCAAAAATATGAGGAAGTATTTCTTGGGTATGATGTTCTACTTTCTCCTCAGCACTAAAAAAAACGATTTACCAGAACTGACTTGACAGATGATTCGTCATACCGGTGCTTCGCACAACCACGTATCGGAGATCTTTTGTCATTGCGGCCAGTAAATTTTGGAACTCTATAATTAACTTTCAAAAGTAAATTATATGATCACTTATTTAATCTTGTTAATTTGATTTTTTTATTTCTTTACATTATTTTATAGTATATTAATTGTTTTATTGTTAGTTCTTAATTTAATTTATTATTATTTGTTTGAAGTGTACAACTTTAATTTTTATTGTAATAATATTGTAAGTTGTACTATAATATTGTAGAGAACCTATGTATGGCACGTGAGAAATTTTACGGGACCTTGAAAGATTTACAATTATCATTTAGTATCGAAGATACGGCAGCAAAAAATCACTCTACGAAATATGCATTATTATACATTATTAATTAGGAGATGAATTCGCAATTTTATTTATTACTTTCATTTATTTTAAATTCTAGGTTAATTTTTTGGATTTATTCCAATAGAAATTGGCAAAATTTAATTTGGGAACTTTTTTATTTAAAAAAAAATAACTGGCCGACGTGTGTTAGTTAGCAAGTCGATAATTTTGAATTTGCCACGCGCAAAAAGTTAAAAAACTAATCAAAAAATTTAACGCTTTATTTAAATAACTTTTTTAAAGTAAACAAAATTTAAGTAGCATAAAGTTATGCTGTATTATATAGTTATTACAATAACAATAACAATACAATAGCAGTAAACTAGCGGTTAACAGGGGTTGTATTACAACATAATAACATTGGAGGGGTGTATCGTCCTGACCTAAACCTTATTATTCACCCCTATCCAAGACTCTAGCTTCCTACAAACAACACTGTCCAAGGGTCACTGTTTTTATCCAATATGATTTATATAGGAAGTATATGTAAATAATACCGGAAGTTTAAAATTCATGTACTTGTACAATTGGTGTTCCGGTCAGAACCTGTGTAGGGCCCAGTTTATGTACAACGAGTACGTCAAGTGGACCAAACAATCAAAAGGGATAAGAACTATAAATTTTCCGGGTTTGAAATTCCTTCTTTCTTTTTTTTTGCGATCTTATGATTTATAATGCAGGTGTTTTACAAGAAAAGAAAAATCTAAAGTTTTGTTAAAAGAGACGTAATGTGGAGCCCCCAATGAGACATCAATACTCCACTGGGGGGGCTGACACGCCATAAGTTTTGGTCTGGTAGACTTTACTCGTTCACTCAGTGATAGAGTTAGCCCATTATTTCCATGCTAAGCTGTCTGGCGCCGCAAAGCTCCTCTCTTGGTCGTACAACTGTCCAGTTTATCCCCATGAATTACTTCATTCCACCGAACACAACATGTGGCGGGCGGGGGGGGGGCTTTCCCCGCCAGTTTTCAACTGCTTACGTCATCTAGAGTTTTCTTTTTTTGAAATAATAGTTTAATTGAATGATGGCTATTGTATCTTTGGTTTTTGACAGCGGTTTGCAATCAAATAATTAAAAATGTGATGTGAAATTATGGTGGACAAGTTTCATTAAAACCTTTAATTAATAATTAACTCCCTTGACTCCCAACAGATTGAGGTTAGAAAATTTTTTTTTGGCCTTAACTCTAAGCTCCTCGAACCCCTAAAAATCAATGCTTCAAGTCGTTTTCAAGAAAAAATAAAGAAAAACTTGAAACCCATTTTGTGATGGATTCACAGATATACAGACATCCATCTACACGTTGAATTTACAGACGAACAGTCATCCAATCTACCTATACGTCACCTAAGACGTCACAGGAGGCATAGCAGTACTTCCCATCACAACTGCCTCAACATTACAAGACTTCTAAGGAAGAGAAGATCCGGCTACTTACCCCTATACAGAACCGAAGTAGGGGTAGTCTCGACCACTATAAGAGCGACGGAGTTTTCTACTAGTAAAATAGTAATCTTCATTCTTCAAACTTCAAGAAAGGCAACACTCTACCAGTCTAATCTTCAAGCCGCAATATTAGCCTTACGTTATTCTTTCTCATTCTCATGTTTCTAATATGGAAAAAAAAGTTTGTCTTCATCTCAAGAACAAAAAGCTGTTGGAGTGTGCCAAAACTTGATATTCCATGTAGGTATATACGAGCAGCGCATTAGACACGATGATTTTGGACAAAATCCGTCAACCGGAAATGCAACTTTACTAAATGTTTCATTCGTTATCTTTTCTCGCGATTTTCTCGAAAATGACTGAAAGGTGTAATCAGAAAATTTGATTTTTGGAGGATTCTGGGGAAGCTAATCCCTAAGCACTTTTTTTTTAAGTGTTATTTAGCCGCAATATATGGTTCTTTCATCCATGTAATATTGAAAGTACATTAAATGAATTGCTAGAATTCGAAGTTTCAAGAAAATCGGTCAAGTGGATGTACGACTTTACAGAATAGATTTCTGAGGGTTTGAGGAGGGGGGAATTTTCTTGGAAACTTCTAAAGATTTTCTTTTAACTTAGAATCTTACAATTTCACAAATCTTTCGATTTTACGAGGCATGTCCAGTAAGTAAGTGTACTGAATTTTTGTAGGTTACAAAAATTTTTATTTGAACAAAAAAATTACCTGGTTACATTAGTACATATGTAAGCTATTTTTCGACATAGTCACCATTCCTCTCAATGCAGGTGGTGAACCGGGGTATTAATTTTTTGATGCCTTCCTCGAAGTAGTTTCCCGCCAACCCCTTCGTCCACCTCCCCCTTCACCTCCTCGTCGGTTGAAAACCTTTTTCCACCCATGTGCAGCTTCAGGGAGGTAAAGAGATAGTAATCTGAAGGTGCTAGGTCAGGGGAATGCGCGGGATGGTTCAGGACATCCCATTTAAACGAGGCAAGCAGTTCCTTCGTGGCGTTGGCCGTGTGTGGTCTGGCATTGTCGTGCAGCAGGCAGACTCCCTTTGTCAGCATGCCTCTCCTTTTGTTCTGAATCGCCCTCCGCAATTTTTTTAGGTTCTCACAGTATCTTGCAGAGTTGATGGTCTCCCCTTGAGGCATATATTCAATTAAAATTATGCCTTGACAGTCCCAAAACACGGATGCCATGATTTTCTTGGCTGAAATTGTGGTTTTGAACTTTTTGGCGGAGGGTGAAGAGGTGTGACGCCACTTTTTGGTTTCAGATGTGTAGTGTGCAACCCAAGTTTCATCTCCAGTAATGATGGAGCGGAGAAATTCATCTCCATAGAGTTTGTAGCGTCTCAAAAACTCTCCCGGCTTCCACTCGATTCAATTTGGCGGGAGATTGGATTGACATTTTTCACGAAACATATTGTCGGTCGACAGTTCTCAGCGTACTGACCCTCGAACCGGTCTCGTTGCGGAGGGGAGGAATCAGGCTACACGACAGTGTAGCCAACATGCCAAAAACAAAATTCCTCCGGCCGTGAGAGCCTCAGTAAACTTACTTACTGGACATGGCTCGAATTTGAAACAGTTTTCCGGGAAAAATTGATATTTTGGGTTTTCTGAGAGAACGACATTAGGTTTACCTCTAAATTCATCTAATTCTTTTAAAAAACAAATAGTTGTACAGGATAGTGACAACGTAATTAAAATTGCAAATCACAAAAAAAAAAGTCAATTAAAATTTTGATAATTGAAGTAAGTGTGAGTGTTTCATTTGTTTTAAAAAGTGACAACTGAACATTGTTTTGATGACCTCATTGATGCAGGCTTGAATGATGTGCTATGAATCATGATAGTTGGGCGTATCGCGCCTTTATATACGCTTTCTTAACTCTTCTACTACTCCTTAACTTCTCCTTCCTGCACCTTAGTGTGTTAGAATCACCTTTCTTTGCTACAGCCAAAATCTCAACAGTCTTTGAAAGGGAAATATGTCACGCCTCACATGACGTGTGGAGTTATACAGCTTGTAGGCTGTGCCTTATGATTATTTTGCAGGTAAGGCACGCCAAAATACGTCACGGCAATCTATATTACATATTCAATTACAATATGATTATCATTATAATTTGATGATCTTATTATTTATTTCCGTGAGTAGCAGAGAATATATCTAATTATTCGAAATAATATGTGTTGTAGTTGGTTCCGCCGAGCTGGAAAGCATCAGAGATATTTTCCGTGATAGCCTGCTTCTTTTTGTGGTCATCGACCGGTTTCGGGCGTTCGCCTATCATCAGGATGTTTTTGTCAAAACAGTGTGATAACATAGACTTCTACAGAACAAATAGTGTATCAGCTAAATTTGCTCTGTGCAAGTCTATGTTATCAGACTGTTTTGACAAAAACATCCTGGTGATGGGCGAACTCCCGAAACCGGTCGATGACTACAAAAAGAAGCAGGCTATCACGGAAAATATCTCTGATGTTTAAATGATATCTTTATCTAAATTAAATTATCGATTGCTTAAATCGACACCAATCAGAACTGAAGTTATGTTAGCCTAATGAGGTCCCAGATAGTTGCAATTATATATTTATTTTTTTTCTACTACTGGCTTTCTTTTTACCGATAAAACTAAAAAAATAATTCCATTAATAGTTTTAATGATATATTTAACAATAATTGGAAGAGTAAAAAAATCAACCAGCTATAATTGGCTGATTAAGGTACTTATCTATCTTTAAGGTACTTATCTATCTTTAATTTAAGAAATTTTCACTGCAATTGTTTCACATGAAACAAAAAAAATTTTTTTTTTTTGCTTTAAAATTTTTCATTATCATAATTTTGTTTTCCATTTTAAGACACTAAATAACAATGTGATAAGTTTTAAGTGCACATACACACACACATACGGCAGTGAGTCATGAATTTCCTGCTGACGCACCGCAGGTAAAAGGTAAATGGGGGAAACTAGAATAGTAACGCTTAAAACTGGTACAGCCATCTGTCGTAATTATAAGGAAGTTAATGTTTCAGCTTATGGTCGCTAATAAGAGATATCTATATGGTTTATTTCGCCCATAATACTTTTTTTTTATTAACATTTTACTTCTTTTTCTTTGATTATTAACTTATTATTGGTTGTTGAGCCATTTGTTAATAAATAATTTACCTTGCCACTTAATTATTTGATCTATGAGAATTATGTCAAGCAAGTATTGAAATGACCGGTTACCCGCACTTTATTTTCCATTATCATTTATAACCTGCACTGCATGTTGAAAAACCAAACTTAATGATTGTGGTTACCCGCCTGGGTATTTCATGCCTAATATTTTTCATATCTTGTACGTATTAAACGGTTTAAAATAACTCATTTTAAAAGTGGTTTACTTTGGAAGAATCTAATAGATGAAGAGATAATTTGAACTAACTAAAATATTTACCATTCCAAAAAAAAATGTCACCAAATATGGCTGAGCCTAAAATTGGGAAGGAAGCATTCACACGACTTTTTCTTATTGCAATTATCGCATGAAAAATGTTGCTTTACTAGATGTTTAGTTCTTTCAACTTCCACCAGATGGTGGATCTGATATTATAGTGAAAATTGATGGTATGGAGGAAAGTTTGAGACGTTATATTAACGTGTCTGTCAGCTCTCTCGTCCAGGGTGAAAGAGAACATTGGCTAAAAACATGTTGACTTTCTCTTACAGCTATAAGAAGAAGTATTGCTAGGCGCGTTAAAGTTTTGGCGAGCCTGAGAGTGTGAATAAAATGTGAAAGAAACACAAAATATAATTTAAAACCATTTTATCTTTCAACATACGAGCCTTCTACAAAGAGACACTTTTGCATCCGATTTTGCCACCTTTTTAAAACTCCTCTGTAGAAGTGGCAACCTTCAACTTCAACTAGCCTCCAACCAGACTGCTTAGCGTCGTTAATAGACGCCCATCTTGCGATGTCCATTTTTAGTTTAGGAAATTTAGACACCATCGTGGAAAGCCCCAAATGATTATATAAAATTGTTTGAACCGATCCATAGGAGTTGTACAACTTCCGGGCTAACTCCGTGACAGAAGCTCAAAATTATGTATCACGTAATTATTTTTAAATAACTCACAAATTTATTATAATTTCGAAATACGTACTTATCTATTTTTACTGATCCTTTTCTTTTTTCTCATACTAACGAACAATGTCCGGTTATTTTTTTTTTTTTACACTTTCGTATATTTATTGAAGAACCGTGAAAATAATGTTTTTAGTTAACGATCTCTTATGCGAATGTATGTGTGAGTGTTAACTATCTCAAAAACGAAGAATCTTAGGAAAATCAAAGTTAATGTCCTGTTTAAGGCATTAAACGCACATTTTCCAGTTATTACATGGCCAAAAGATTAAGAACAAGAGCCGCATCCCTCAAGATTTCCTTATTGCTGGAAGTAGGGAGAAGAAAGAAGGGGAAGAGGACGCAGGAGCTTTATTAAAGAAAAAAGAGACATGTAAATTTGAAAAGACAGAGCTGGTTTTTTCCACCAACATATTTGCAGTTGGAGGCAATTAGAAGCCAAAGGTAGAGGAGAGATTAAAGTCAATATGTTGGTTTTTCCAGCCCTCAAAATCAAAATAAACTGGTCACTGTAAAAAACACTGGCAAAAGCACAAAATAAATAAATAAATGATCTGTTTAGATAGCATCCTGTATCAAATACAACAGAAGCGTCAAATCAAAACCTATAAAACGGAAGTGCGACTTTATGGTATATTTCTCTTTAGTTTTTAAACTGATTTAATCAAATTCCTATCACTTTTATTTGAAACATTTTTTCGGAAAAAAATATTTTAGAGATTTCATTGGAATCTATGATTTATGCTTAACTTTTAAACTGCTGTGACCTGGAGAAACGGCGCTGTCATAATAATAGTCACATTCAGCTAATAGTTACGTCCTAAAAACCAACAAGTTATCCCGACCATCTTGATTGAAGGAGGTTACCAATTAGAACTGTAACAGTTGCCGTAGGGGAAAGTCGTGTGTTTCACGTCAGATTTTTAAAAAAAAAAATTGCATGCATCATACTGGAGAAGGTTTTCTTCATTTTTCATTTCTGAATAAAAATCGATTATTTTTTTTTAGTTTTTCTATCACAACTCTCTGATTTTACCATAATCGGGATATTCTCACATTATCCAAACTTAAATGGTTATAATTATTTGTCATACGATATGATAACATTGCCCTGCCATCTAGTGTAGACTTACTACATCTAGTGTTTCTAAAAATTGCCACTAGAGTGAAAGTTCAATTGCAGCATTATTTTTTACACAATCATTAAAGTTGAATAGATGATTCAAAATATAAATATGTCACAATTTGTTTTATTCTACAAATTTTACAAATCTTTTGCAGCATTTTATAAAAATTTAAAAAAAAAGTTAAAGGCACTATTAAAACTCCAAAGGAAGTGAATTAATGCTCAAGATAAAAAGGCTACGGTTATTCGTCTAAAGGCAACATATTCAGAGCCGACCCATTTTTTTTTTTCTGACCTAGCACTTACAAATTACTAAGAATATTTTAATTTAATTTTTATAGATTATTTGTCCGTTTATCATTATCAATGACCCGGTGTCAGCAATGAAGAGAAGGCGCCGGTAAATAAAGGGGCTTCGAAAAACTCCGAATAATATAAATAACGACAAGTGAAAATTCTAACCTACTTATTTCACCAATACCACCGTAAGTAATCAGATAGTAGTGGCAAATATATAAACAAATATTAATAAGTTAATAATCTATGATCATATTATTGATTATAAAAAGGTGACATTCTATTTATCAAGCATATATCATATATATTATTTCTTTCTGTTTAAAAAAAATTGATATTCTATAAAAAAAAAAGATAAGAAGTTAAACCCACAATTTTCTCTTATACTGTAGTCATTTTCACAATTATGACAGACTGTTTTTTTAAAAACCGGCATTTTTAGACATTTCGTTCTTTAGTTCTTTTATCTCCCACCAGGTGATAGAACTGTTGTTTTTTCCTGAGATCCTAGAAAGAATTGTAACATTTCAGTTCTCCTGCAACCCCTAAAATAAAATTTTCTAAAGAGGAGGGATTAGCTAAGTGGTTAGCGCGTTGGATTCCCCGGGTTCGAGTCCAGTGCTACCCTTAGATTTTTTTCTTCCTAGGAGCCTCTACAGCTCACTGTTCGGTAGCGAGAACACTGTCCGGAGGCCGGCAGTGCACTGAGAAGACTCCGGACACTAATGACCATAGATGTTGACGCGCCTTAAATTAAAAAAAAAATTCCGAATAAAAATAATACAAATAAAACTGATAAGTTTTTTATAATATGTTAGCAACTATCTCTATGTTGAAAGAGTTTTGTCAAGAAAATCGCAAAAAACTGAAAAACTATTTTGTTAGGGCGCACTTTCCTTTGATTTTTTTCAATTTGGTATTTATTTAAAACATTTAATTCTGTTTTGAATTATATAATAGTTAGATAGATGTGTAGAAGAGGGAATGGCGGCCAGTTTTAGATTGTGGCTATCATGTTCATGTAATGAGTTGATTTGTACTTTTATGTTTCTACACCAGAATGTTGATTCAATAACAAACTTGTTACGATGGATAAAATCCCAGATGTTACAGTGCGTGAAGTTTCAGATAGTAGAGCTAGAGTTTACTTGTGGTTTTAAGCTAAATGCAATAGTTGTAGCGATACCAAGATTCCCGAACAAATGACTAGTCCATTTCTTGTAAAGAACAAAAAACCACCTACAAAAACCCATAAAAATCAAATTTCCTAGAAAAGTTTCGAAAAATAAGTGATAGGCCTTTAGGTACATATGTAGAAATTGAAAGAAAATCGTTTGGAATAGTTTTGGATTAAATTCAGAGTAAAATCGCACTTCCTTCGGTGGATTTTGTTCTAAACCGGTGAACTATAACAGTTACCATTTCATTAAAAAGTTTTTTCACTCTCAGGAATTTCAAAACAGGTAAACGATGTAAGTTCAATTTCGAACATTTCATTCTCTTAAAGTTATATGAGAAAGAAACACTTTTTTTGAGGCTTCGTTAATATTGTTTTTTTTTTTTCCAATGTTATCCGCTTTGAATCGAATTTAGAATAAATTTAGCTCTTTTCTTTCACTAAAGTTCGCTTCAAAGCTTCTGGAGTTAAATTTTTCAATTCACTTTGTAATTTTACAAGTTACAACATAATTTTTATTTTAGTACAAAATATTTACTAAATTGATGTATATCTTTTTCTCTATTTTTGTTTACAGGAAGACTGTAGAGATTCTACACCTACAAAGATGTCCTTCACAGAGGAGAATAATAACAGCGAAACATGCTATGATTTAACCTCAAAAAGGGAATTTTTAAAATCATTAGAATTGGAAACTTCGCCCAAACAATATCAACGTAACGAAAATGGTAACAGTAATAATGAGGACAACAATAACATTTCACCAATCACAACAGCAACAGCCGCATTCAGATCTAGAGATACAATATTAACAACACCGCCATCGTCCATACCAACATCATTCTCAACATCGTTGTATGAAGAAGAACAACAAGACTGTTTTGTCGAAGAATTCAAACGGATGAAAGCAATGGGTGAATTCCCATGTAGACTATGTCCAGAAAAATTTCCTAATTTAAGAGCTTTGAAAGGTCATAACAGAGTGCATTTGATGGTGTCTAGTCCTTTATACGAGTGCAACCTGTGTCCTTATGCACACGCTGACAGGTGATTATATTTCATTTGGTTTTTGAAATGTTGCCTTTATTCTCATTGATAAATAACAGTTGCTTGTGTGTTTGCGCTTTAAAAACGGGGTAAAAAATTCGAAAATGTCTCACTGCCCGGTGATGGACAGTGTTGCCTGTAACGAGAGAACACTGTCTACAGTTCCCTGAGAAGGCTCAGGGCGCCAATGACCATAGCTGTTGGCGGGCCTTAAACTAAAATAAAATAAAATTCAGATTAGAAGTAACTAAACAAAAACAATTCGATCTACCGGAAGTGCGACTTTTGGAATAGATTTTTAGTTTTATGCGATTTTCTCGAAAACAGCTCATGCATTTTTTTAAAGTTTGTATAATGTTCATGAAGCCTAACTTTTTATGTATTACATTTTTTTAAAAAAACTTTTTTACTGTTCTGGTGAGCTCAAACTTACGTCTATAATGACATTTTCTTTGAGACATTTTCTATAATCACCTGGTGAGACATAGGGGAACTAAACATCTAGTAAATATTTAGACTTTTAAGAAAATTTAAAAATTGAATAACTTTGTACCCCTATTGGTAAACAGCATCCCTTCCAGTCTTATTTCTTTCAGGAATTGAATGACCTAGTACGATTCAAGTAGGATTTATCCTCCTCCTTAACCGATATGTACCCAGGCTTCTAATAGTCTCTTTATGGTAGTATCGCAATCATTCAGTAGGAGTCTCCTCCATCTGTCCACAGAATCTATAGACGCCATCCACATTCTAAATTCAGCTTCTTCAGATGCTTTCTGAGTTTATAGTACCCCGTGGGGACATCGGTTAGCATATGCAGAGTTTTTCAATCATAGTCGCCCAGATGTGTCTCAGGTTGCATTTTTATTTTTCCAACCTCTTTCCTTCTCTTCTGGTTTCCTTCTCTTTTCTAAACTCTTCTTATAGTTACTAATTACTTTCGGTCCTATCAAGAGAATTTCCCTCAAAGTCAACATGCCTTGCGACTCAGAAGAGGGTAACCCTGTTATTGCTGCCTAGATTTAGCTTTTCTAGACCTTTTTTAAATAGTCACTTTTGATATATGTTCAGGGCTATTAGAAAAACTTTTCACATTAACTAACAAATACTGACAATCTTCTTCTTTTTTCAGATCGACCGTAGTAAAACATATGAAATGTCACAATGGCGAGAGACCATACGAATGTTCTGTGTGTAAGTTTGCATTCACCACGAAAGCGAACTGTGAACGTCACTTTAGAAATCGACATAGAGGACGTCCACGTGAACAATCACATCATAAGGAGAAAATAACAGACATGAGAGCGCAGAGCGATTCTCCAACTGATCTGACGATAACACAACAATTACCGCCACAACCAATGCCGCCCATAGACGATGACAATCCATTAGACTTATCAATAAAAAAGAAACCAAGAACAAATGTAACACCACCAGTGGGCGTTGTTCCTCCACCATCTTTGGCGCCGCTCTCGTTGCATGCACATCCATCTTCACAACCAGCAGATCCGTCCAGTATACAATCCTATCTGGGTGTTGTACCACCGCCTTATCTAGTAACACCACCCGTATATCCTGATCTACAAAGAGAAGTACTCCGAGGACTCCAGTTATCTGGTAAGTGACATCATCTCCAATCAAAATTTATTGATTTAAATTTTTTTTTTTTTAAATAAGATGAGGTTAAGCCAAGCATGTGGAGCTAAGTTATATTTTAATACAAACAAATTTTTTGTTTTGTTTTTAGGAGGTCGATTAGTTCCTTCAGATCAAGTAAAAATGGTTGTCAAAAATGGTGTACTAGTGGCTAAACAGAAGCAAAGAAGATACAGAACTGAGAGACCTTTCGGCTGCCAACATTGTCCAGCAAGATTTACCTTGAGGTTTGAACTACGTATTATTTCCATGTATTTTGTAATTCTAATATAAGGCATTAGGCTATCTAAAGGACATTATTTCAAATTAGATATCCAGTAAATATATTTAAAATTTAATTAACATTATTTTTAGTTTCCCTTGAGAGTGAAATATATTGCAAAGCGATCATGTCAAGTTTTGAAATCGTTGAAATACATCTTTAGAGGCTCTTTTATAATTAGAATAAATATGTTCAGCAATGCTTACATTTGAACAACATATCTCATAAATTTAAAAACTGCAGGAAACTCGAACTTAGTCCTATTATGGTTTAATACATGGGGTCATATTCGATGTTTTTTTGTTGTTTAAATCGATTTAATTGAATCATTGCTTATTAACTACATAAATTCCAGAAAAATTGATTTTCGGAAGCCGGTGACCTTAGTCTTGCCTGTAAAGGGCTAAAAGGACCGTATAGATCTACAAATTATATAATACAGAGGAGAATTTGAGTTTAACAAATTTAAGTTTGAGGGAAATCGGTTAATCAAATTGCAAAACTTTATAGATTCCTTTTACTTGTCTTTAAAACATTTTTCCGGAAAAATTGACCTTGCAGAGTTTTGGAGAAACAGAGATTTAAGGTTTCCCTATAGAGTGCAAACAAGGTTCCGGAGAAAAGGGAACGAAACATTCAAGCATTTTTATCTAAAGTGATCATTTGAATTTATTATTGATAATTTCCCTTAACCCTGCAAGAGGGCTCTTGCCCCTTTTGCAATGGTCTGGATTCATTCCTTGTGTGTTGAAACAATATCATGTAGTAAAAGTGTTGCAGCTGCACATCTGGTAGGCAAAGAGCAGAACTTAACGACTATGGGAACCGTAGTGTACTGACTACACTACTTCCAATAATCACCCTCTATCAAGCCTTAGGCTTTTTATGATTCATTTGTTGCATTTTGCATTTTGTTGCACCCAAGTTTTAGTTTTTTTTTTTTTTTTACCTTAAACACTTTATACAAACACCTTTTACCGCTACTTTATACAAAAATAAATGTAAAATTACTTATTTTAGGTCGAATATGGAACGTCATGTAAAGCAACAACACCCAGAATTGTGGTCCCAACGACAGCGTCCTCCTGGTGGTAGAAGATCTAATAGAGGAGGTCAGTATTTTAATTATTTATATATTACTTCCTCTTAGTAGAAAAATCTAGTTTAGAATCAACGCAGAGAAAATTAGTAAAAAAAAATCTAATTACACAAAGAAATAATTAGCTATAAATAATTAACCAATCGCAGTGTAGAAAAGATGTGAAATGTGGGTGTATTTTACGCCAATCAGAAATTAGAATTATCATGTTGACCACGCCCACATTTTGATACCTTCACATTTACCTTGTTCGGGGTTCGAATCCAGCCGTGCTACTCTTAGATTTTCTCTTCCTAGGAGCCCCTTACAGCTCACTGTCCGGTGATGGACAGTGTTGTCTGTAACGGGAGAGAGGAACACTGTCCGGAGGCCGGACAGTGCACTGAGAAGGCTCCGGGCGCAAATGACCTCAGATGTTGAGACACCTTAAATTAAAAAAAATAAAAATAAAAAAATAAAAAAATTTACCTTATGATTGGCTAATTAATTATAGCTAATTATATCTATGAAAAATCTTGTTTAGACCTTTTTTACTAATTTTCCATTCAAGTATTTTATAAATTATCAAATAGTGCAATAACATTTTTTTATTAGAAAATTGTAAAAAAATCACGTTATTTCTAACATAATGTTTATTGTTTTTTATTATTAATGTGAGCTCGAAAGAAAAACCTCGAAATTTTCAATCCATTGTTGAAAAAGAAGGCAAAAGAGAATTAGGCTGAAAAGCAAGAAATGCAAGTTTCTCGCAACAAAATAAAAAACGGAATCACTTCAGATCTAAGATAAGTTTTGAATATTATCCTTCGAGGGAATTTTTGTTGGTACGCAGAGAAAATGAGTTAAAAAATCCAAATTAATGCTAGCAATCGGTCCGTTGAAATGATCCAAAAATTTGCATGTTTAACGAATAAGTCTCACACATAGCTAAGACTGGCCACAAAAGGGTTACAACAGTTGCAAGGGCACCTTGGCTACGAATTATATGGTGGAGCCCATTAAAATAAAATAAAAACTTCTCCACCCCAAAAAAAGGAAATTAAACATGTTTCTATGTGTCCTATACGAAATAACTTTTGAGAAAATTGAAAACCAAACCTCTTTTCATTTTTCATTATTATTAACCACTCAATAGGTTCTTGTAGCAACTAATATATATATATATAATAACTTATAGATGGTTTATTTATGAAAAATAAGTTTAAACTTGAATCCTCTATCTACTGAGGTGGACAAGGGTTGAAAATGGGAAAGAATTAAACATATACCTAAAAAACTACTTATGAAAGACATGCCTAAGAGGATGTTCCCTATTACAGGTAGCAATAGTTTAGTAACAACACCATCCATGGACCCTGCCTCCCGGGAAATACCAATGGACGTGAAAACAGCCCTCTATGAACAGATTAAATCAAGAACCAACTGTCAACCACCACCGATCACAACTTCTACACCCACAGCGGCTACGGTTACTGCCGCAGTAGCAGCCGCGGCTGCAGCAGCTCAAGACAAAGATCTCGCATCAGTCAGTCAGATGGTGTTTGCAGCATCCAATGCTACTAGTCTTACAAAATATTTCCTATCCAGTTCTGTTGATCGTGTTAACGGTCTGGACAATGATCATAGTTCAAATAGTTCAGGATCTGATGAAAGGTAAATATTTATTTATATTTATATTTTGTTTTGTTTTTTTGTTATTTCTGTGTAAAAATATTTTTCCTACGCTATTTTCCTTTATTTAAAGTTTATAAATATAATGCATTGAGCGTGAGCAAATGGCTATTCCTTTGTTTTTATTCCTTTTCTTGAAAAATGAATCCTATTTGTTGAATATCTTAGCTTGCTGAATATTTCACATTTCAATTAAATGTATCCTTAATGTCTTTTTCTAACAATCCTAATGTCTTGAAATGCTTACTTTATAAATTATAATTTATGCTTTTTTCCCTAAAAATAATTACAACTTAAAAAACAAAACAAAAAGAAAACCTTTCATTTTATAGATCCTCGCCTAATTCATCCAATGAAAGTGTAACTGGAGGTGGTAGCGGTGGTGGAAGTGGTGGGGGTAATAAAGGTGCCGGTGGGGGTGGCGGAGGCGGCAAGAAACGTGGTGGCTGCAGTGCTTACAGTTTGGCACCAAACAGAGTCACCTGTCCGTATTGTTCAAGACAGTTCCCATGGAGTAGTTCACTCAGAAGGCATGTACTCACTCATACCGGCCAGAAACCGTATAAGTGTACCAGCTGTCATCTATTATTCACCACTAAATCCAATTGTGACAGGTAATCATTCTGGTTGGCTTATTAAAGTAAGGGGAGGGGAAAGGGTAAATTTTTTGTCAAATATAGATATTATGGTAAAATCTATTTCATTGGTATTCAGATTTATTATAAAATTATAATAAGGAGTATTATAATTATTTTAATAAATTAAAATCAGGAGTATTTTGTAATAAAAAGCTCCCTTTTTCTTTATTTATTATTCACTATAATTGACTTATAAATTTGTATCTGGCATTTTATCCGTCATGGGATGCTTCTTTTTATTGATTTTGACGGTTTCGCAAATTCCTCCATCATCAGAATCTGGTTATCAGAATTAGTAAGAAAGTTATAGTGTAGTGTTTCTATAAAAGACTCTGTTCGGTATTCCACCGTTCTTCATGGGAAGTGAAAAACCTGGCAATGTAAGCTTGTTATAGAAGTAAACAGACATGTAGCTTGGTTAGATCTATCTATCTAGTGTGAACCTGATAATTATTTCAGGTGTTACCGGATAATTTTAGAAAGGATGGACAGTCTGGAGCTGAAGTCTATTTTGAGAATAGGAACCCATACCATTCAATGACAGATTGCTTGAGTTGTGAGGAAATTATGTTTTTCTTTGGTCGGAATAGTATGTATGAGGAAGAACTTAGACTGTTCGCTTAGGGTTACTGTCCGGACTGTTTCAGTGATTAGATAAGGTCTGGATGTTTCTTCTTTTTTTTAGACGCGTCAACATCTACGGTCATTGGCGCTCGGAACCGTTTTAGTTCACTGCCGGCCTCCGGACAGTGTAGTGTTCTCTCGTTACAGACAACACTGCCCAACACGGGACAGTGAACTGTAGTGGCTCCTAAGAAAAGAAAATCTGAGGGTAGCACTGAACTCGAACCTGGGTCCTCCGCATAAGAATTGACCACCGGATTGTTGTTATTCTTCTTTGGAGATCTATATGGGTCCAGAAAGTTGTGGATAGGATAAGACTTAATTTCTCCCCACTTACAAAAAATTATACAGAATAGTATAGAAAGTTGTGACTTCCACTTACAAAGTTTCTTCATATCAAACTTGTAAGAGGATCTCAACCCTCTCTAGATGAACCAAATTCTGACAATAGAGGAAAAATCTGAAACCGATCAGAATTAATAAAAGGAAGCATGTAATGACGGATAAAATCATAGTGGATATAATCTATCATAGTGAATTCAATCTCATATTCGTTTTTTGTGTTGTTAATTAATACTTTTCTTAATAATATCAGGCATATGTCGAGGAAACACTCCAGGAAATCATCTGCACTCTCCGGAGCTGAAGAGGAACGAGATGATTCAGATAAAAATATGTCTACAGGGGTATCCGTAAAAACACAGACAGATCATAATAATGTTTCCTCTTCGCCGAGAACCTCAACTTCACCAACCTCGCCAGAACATAGTGAAGGTAATAGAAATCTTCTTTTTGAGATTAAATAGACTTGACTTATAGCCCAGGATATTGCTAATCATTTATTTATTTATTTATTTCAATTCAAGGTGTTGAAACACCGTTCAAATGTCATCTCTGTGATGGTTCGTTCACTGAACGTTCATCTACTTTGGAACATATAAAGACTGCTCATGCAAGAGATTACGCCCTGTTAGCGGCTAAAGGAGCGCTGGATAGCTGTGACGAAACTGATGATCAGGATGCAGCAAACAATGACCATCCAAACAGAAAGGTATATTTATTAATTAACAGTCTTATATATTTTCTTTAAATGACTATTTTTCTCCAATTCTATTGAATCACCTATACGAAATAATTTATTTAGAAAATTGAAAACAAACCTCTTTCCATTTTTCATTATTAATAGCTACTTAATAGGTTCTTGTAGCAACTAAAATAAAATAAAAAAACTTATAAATGGCTTATTTAAGAAAAATAAGTCATAAAGAAAGCTTAACTTTCGTGTTTCGTCTAAAATCATTTCAATTTATTCAGCTCTTGAGAGCGATTAAATGAAGGATAAAAAACTATTATTTGAAATAAATTTGTCCACTAAAAATTTGAGAATGCAAAAGAATTATTTTCGTTTCTTTTTTGTAACTTTTTAAAATTTATATTATTCCCACAGGTGACCTGTGCTTTCTGTTTACGACGTTTTTGGTCAGCCGAAGATTTACGTCGTCACGTCAGATCGCATACCGGAGAGCGTCCATTCTCCTGTCATCTTTGCCATCGACGTTTTACGCTTAAACATTCCATGCTTAGACATCTTAAGAAGCATAATGTTAATAACAATATTAATAATAACAATAATAACAATATTAATAACAATAATAATAATAATAATAATGATAAATCTGCAAATTCTTCACCAGAACTTTCTAGGCCAAATGATCTTATATCAAATTTATTGGGCATACAAGATACATCTATCGTTGATACTATGTTGGAATCAGGCCCTAGTCATGCTGCTAGAATATTAGGCGTTGATTCAGGCTCCTAGTTTCAATAGTTTATTTTTTTATTTTTTGTTTTTACTATATATTTTTTTAATTAAGAAAAAATCCATTCCTTAATAAATTATACATAAGACAGTTTCTTTTTCCAATTTTTTGTTGTTGATCTCTACAGTTATACGATAATTTTTTCCCTTCATTTTATTAAACAGCGAACTTTGTTAAAATTACGTTGTACAAAAAACAAAGAAGTAAATGACATGTAATTTTAATAAATTTTTTTGTTAAATTTTTATAACAGCTATTTTATCAAAATATGTAAATATGTAAAAAAATATATATATTGAAAAAAACAGTCCTGGAAGATCTTCGTTATTGTACAATGTGGAAACTATTCGGAAAAGGAAGTTGTGCCAAAAGTGAACTCTTGTTTTTTGTGAGTTTAGTTACAGATTAGTTTTAGATAAACTACTTTTGCCATTTCTTCGCTAGAATTTCTTTCATCAGTGTATAATAACTATGATCATTCTTTGGATAAAAGTATAAAAAATACAAAATGTGTCGGGTTAAAAAAAATTAGTTTTTCAAATAGAAAGTTAAGGAAGGTTTTTTTTTTTTTTAATAATTTTGTTTTGTTTGGAATTTTAATTAATTTATAAAGGACAACCTCTACGAGCCTCGTTCTGCAAATTTCTGGCAATAAGAAAGTCATAATGTTTATTTCTTCAGTGTCTTAGCAATAACAGCTATTTGTGTTATTTATAGATTTATGTGTCATCGTAAAAATGTACATAGAAAAGCATTTTTTCAGAGGTTGTAAATTTAGATTTATTCCCTGTTTATTGTGTTTAAAATAACATGTTTATTTGTTTAATTTAAAATTACCAGAGAAGTATTTTAAATAAATACTGCAAGGCTAATTAATATAAACACCAAACAATCAGTATAAGGAAAGAATTTATATATTATCTACATTAATGAATTTACCTATATTTTCTATCGAAAAATTCTTAATTTCTTTTTTTTTGCAATCTTTGAAATATACGATTTAGATCTGATTCATTGAATTTGGAAATGATTATAGCATTATATCGATGTTTTTATTATATAATCTAATCTTTCTAAAGTACAGTATAATTTAAACTTTTTATAAATTTATACAAGTTTAAACTATATTAATCTCTGAAATTGGTGGAAAAAAAAGTTTAAACATCTAGATGATAAGCAGCAGCAGGACCTGCGATAGAACTTTTTTTAGAACTATTTGAACTGAACATTGAAATGGCACTTAAAAGATATTTATAATTTTGGTTTTACTTATAATTTTTTTTATTTTATTTCAATAAGAATGTCTTATGATTCCTGTGATAATTTATTTAGTTTTATTGAATAAGTGTGAAGATCTTTTATTTAATCTTTTACCTAGCTTATTGCAATTCGTACCATTAGGGAAAACTATTTTCTATAATGTTTCATAGGAATATATCGAATTTTCTTGCTCATGGAATTTTTTTTTTTTTAATTTTAAAATTATTGAATAATAATTGTAAAATATAGTAATAATATCGTACAAAAATATAATTATTGTGAGAATTATTATTAGATCAAGACACCATTGGCCAATATGATTTGTTATTTTAGACAGTTGAATTTTGTTTCTAGTTTTTATGTTTTAGGGTACTTGTTTATGGAAGTGTAAGTTGTAAGCTAATAATAGTCAAAAAAATTGATCTATCTATGGGGTATATTTTATACAGTTAAAACATTTGATAAGTTTATACCGACATGTGTTTTTTTTATTATATAATTTTCTCATTTTGATTTTGCTAAATTTACTTATTCATTTCTCATTTCAGTTTGGGTAAAACTTAATAAATATTGTCATTAAGGATATTCCACGTGGGAAAGCAGGGAAACTTCAAGTTAATGGGTAACCTAGTTCTAAGAATAGAAATTTCAAAAAAAACAAAAAAAATCAGTATATGCGTTCCCCTTTATTTTTATGCATCACCTTGATTTTAGGTAGTTTTTTCTATGATACTGTAACAAAAAAAGTTGGTGAATATTACTGCTTTGATTAATATTTAATGTTCAAAATAGTTTCTTGTTCATTTATCATGAACACGTTCATGCTCTCCAGTAATTCTACAACAGGTATTCAGAAGTTTATCATCATGAAGGAAAACAAACTACTAAAATCAAAGTGATTGGCGTTATTTTTTTATTATAACAATCAAATATGCTGTATTATAATAAAACACAAAAGTACAAACTTATCAAAGTTAATAAGTAAGATATGTACATACGTACTTATCATTTATTCATAATTTGAGAGTTTATTTTTCTTGAATTATTTTTGTTGCATATAATAATAATTAAGTAATTAATTAGAGAGATAAATATGTGAAAACAGTGTAACCTCTTTGTTTTATTTACTATATAATTTAAAACCTGTTTCAACTAATGGGCTGATAATGGACAAGTTTTACATGTTCTTTACGAATAGCAAAAATAATTTAAATACAAATAGATAAAACTTCTAGGGAGGTTATATAAATAAATTTTATAATATATATAGAGTTTGTGTGCGAGCAAATAAAGTGTGCATTAAGTTAATATTTTTAATTTTTTTTTAATTCATTCGTTTTTTGTATATATTTTACACAAGTGCACTTCTTAACTTTTAAATTTTACCAAATTAAAAAAATAAAAATTAAATCACCAGTTTTAATTAAATAAAAAAATTTTTAGATATTAATGGACTGTATTTGGAAGAATTGTATTTATTATCTAGTGGTGTTGAATATTTGTAAAAATAAAGAAAAAAAATACAGCAATATTTATATAACAACGATTATTATCTTTTAGGCAGTTATCCATAAATTTCACCTTTCAGATAAAAACTGCGGTAGTTCCTAAAAGTTAGATAAGCAGAGTGGCTATAAAACTTAATCCATCAAACAATCTAATTTAACTCTCAGTATTGACTATTGAATGAATCTTATATAAATTATACAATATTCTGTGTGTGTATGTGTGCTAAAAATCAGGAAACATAATTATCCTATGTGTATTGTGTGAGTATTGCTCTGTGTTACTCGTGATTGTGTTGATTGGTATAACTACAGGAAGATATCTCGGAAAAAGTGGCTAGCTGCATTCCTCTCCTAGAGATGCAGATCCTGATTATTACTCATTTTAAAGAAAAGCTCCGTTTAAGATGCACATGTTACAAACAATAGCGACGACTAGACTTATGGCGAAAACAGTATGACCTTGAGAAAAAAGATTTAAGATTAAAAGCTATGGTAGAAACAAAATCAGAGGTAAATGTTAGACGAAAAAGTAATTTGATGAATCAGAGTGTCTCACTTTTATGTTTGTTTGAACTTTTTCGACAGTTTAAAGTTAAAGAAAAAAAATAATTTCCGGCAAAATGTAAATTTAGGTTTTCGATATAGCTTGGTGTTATGCGGCACAGTGTTCTCATCCCTGTTTAGACTTTGAATATATAATTACTACCAATCTTTACCGTTTAGATATTGCGTAGATTGTTGCTCGATTAGAACCGCATGCCCTAAATATTTATTTCTATAAAAACTAAAGTTTGGACTTCTGGCCAATATGTGGAATGTTTCGCCTTCATTAAGACTGCACATTGAACAAGTATAAACAATATCTTCGATCCAAGATCTGTAATTAAAATTAAATATCGAGAGTTATTTTCCGTGATAGCCTACTTCTTTTTGTAGTAATCGACCGGTTTCGGGCGTTCGCCCATCATCAGGATGTTTTTGTCAAAACAGTGTGATAACATATACTTGCACAGAGCAAATTTAGTTGATACACTGTTTTTTTAAAAGTGTTTTATCTTATTTCAGAAAAATTTATTTATTTATTTATTACAGGAAAATATCTCTGATCCTTTCCAGCTCTGCGGAACCAACCACAATAAAATTAAATAGTTCACATCTTGTTTTAAATGTTGCTTATGTGGTATAACTGATAGATGGTTAATGTATGTTGTAGTATGGGCACGAGCGGTTTTGAAAGGATAGTAATTTTTAAGAAATATGTTAAAATTTAAGTGAGTAAGTATTAAAAATTTAACTATGATTAAAGGAACTAACAATATAATGATTACATAAAACCAACTAAACTAAATTATAAAACTAGGATAAATAAATAAAAGATCAGAGTGGCAGGGTTTTTACCGGAATACAGGTGAATACTTCTTGACAGTGTGAATAAGATGAATGTAGATGATAGTATAACTGCCTTAATTAAATGCATAAACTTTCATTTTTGACCTGATATTTATACTGAATCGCCGCATTCCAAAGGGGGTGAATTACAAGGAGTTGTCTCTGTCTTTTACCTCTAAGTGATATTGTTCTTTTAACAAATAACACAAATTTCCTCTAACTGATATTTTTAAAATATTTAACTCTCCTGCTCTTGCTTCCATCACATTATCCCCCTCCAGCAGAAATTTTCCGGCAGGAAAATTTGGGAGATAATGTAGAGTTGTAGAACGGCGAAAGGGCTGTGTGCTATCTCCGCAAGGTAGATGATGTACTAGACTACGGGCATCTTCTTTTGGAGTGAACGCTGCTTGATAGATTGAGCGATTCTATCTTGATAATATTACCAGGATAATAGCCAAACACTGTTTGATAAGTGAGTGTTGCTGAAAGAAGTAATTGGCGTAGGCAAGGCAATTTACTGATAAGCAACCAATTGCTCATGTACGCTTCTGAGTGGGGTCTTGTAGCGATGTATGTTTCTGCATTTATATAAAATTAAAATTAAAATCATCTGTAATGTAATTAGTATCAAGTTTGTACACTAAATGATATTCAGCTAAGGAAACCAATGCCAATAATTCATTCTTAAAATTATCTTCTGCTTTAACAATAATATTAGGCATCTGTTCTTGCCATCTTTCCACAGAAACATGATCTAAATCACAGCCTAAATAATCTGCCAACTTGGCCCACTCTTTAAACCCATTGTGTTTGATTCACATTCAATCCGTTCAAGCTCCTGATAGTTATGGTACCCCCAACGTGGTCGGGGCAATGCTGACGAGCGAGGTGGCCTGGGGGCTGGTCGCGGCATTTGCCAGGGAGGTCCTCCGTCAGAAGAGGATCGACCTGGCTCGGAGCTAGGCCTATTTTTTAGAACAGGAGGAGCCCCTTAGCGGGCAAGTTTTAGGCCTAGTTCTGATGAAGTGCCGTGACCGGTGAATCCAGGCTAGTGCCCGGAGGAGGGAGGAGCTGACGCTTCCTCAAAAAAAAAAAAAACATGGTACCCCCAAACTTGTGCCCTATAACACAGGATGGACTGAATCTCAGCAATATTACATACTAAATTTCACAAATCAGGGCATCTTATAATTACAGAATACATTAGACCATACACAATTCAGAGCTATGTTAGCCGATTGTACCTTTTTTTGAACTGACCATTCAATGATAGATTATACGCAAATGTAAAACCTAAAATCTTTTTCTTACAGCCTCTGTCTCCTCGCCTATATATTTCCATTTGCAATTTGAGCTAACTCTTCCTCCTTTGGCTTTATTAAATATAATAATTTTTGTTTTATTTATATTTAGTTGTAGATCATGCTTATTTAAATATAATTACAATTTTAAAATATGATCACTTTGGTTCGGTTAGGTTGGCGCCGCTATAATAACAATATGGGCGAACATCGATAGATTTACTTTCATTTGTCCAGTTTTTATTCCTCCCTCCAATTCTTGACTCCCTCAAATCATTAATAAAAAGAGAGAAAAGGGCCGCACTCGCCTCACAACCTTGTCTTAAACCTACGATCGTAGGCAATGACCTAAATATTCCTTTTTGAGTCCATACAACCGCATTGGTGAAAGAAATAAATTTTGTAAAGCAGTTATGAATTTAGTTGGGACGCTTATACAACCAAGTTTATAAAATAACGCCGAACGTTAACAATAGCCAAGGCCTACCTTTAACATATATTTGTTGCTTTATTGTATTAAACAAAATAAATATACTGTCTGTAGTGCCGTAACCTTTTCTGAAGTCTGCCTGTATTTCATCTAAAATCATATTTTCATCGGCCCAATGAGACAATCTCTCATTTAATAGACCTGTGTACAATTTGTCTACGGTATTTATAAACGCAATGGCCCTGTAATTATTTAGATCATTGAGTCTGCTTTTGTTCAAAAGTGGATAAATGATAGTACTGCTGTGTTCACTGATTTTTTGCAATTTAAATAAAATAACATGCAGCGATTCATTTCCATATATATTATACGAGCCATCATCCATTTAAATACTAATGAGAATTAAACCTGCTGCCAAAATTCCGAGTTTGAAGAAAATCAGTTAACTAACCGAAAGTGCGATTTTACTGAATTTTTTTTTGTTTCGTGTTTTTTTTAACTTCGTATATTAACTACACATATGTCGATCTATCACTTTTATTTGAAACATTTTCCGAATAATAGATTTGAGGAGGGATTCTGGGGCAGTTGGGAGGCCACTTTGTCGTTTTTGGCTTAGGTTGTTCCCAGCCAGCATTACATAGATAGAGTCAAATTTAGTAAAAATTCCAAGTTTGAATCAAATTTATTATAAAAATATGTATTTCAGAAAATGTACAAATAAACTTTTTTTGGTACAACATATTACAGACAATGGCAAAAGCCGTCTGCCAGAGTTCACTATTCATTGTGAAAATAAACATAATCAAAAAACATTTTACAGAAAAAAATAAAGAGAAATACGTAAATAGAAAAAGGTACATAATATAATTTAAAGTACGACGGAAAATAAACCTGACCAAGTGCTCTAATGCACGTAAAGACAAAAGTAGTAAAACAACAATCCTTAGTTTCGGGTGAGTCGTAGTACGCGCCACGGAAACCACTGACCAAACCCTAGTGTATTCAGCTGTTTTACAAACTAATGTCTGGCAGCGATGGCAGGTTATCTAAATAGAAAAAAAAACAAACTAGTTACATTTTTCACAACCCCACCACACGCCGACGCATTCTCGGCGGGGACGCGGAAGGCACGGCAAATTTATTTGGTGCCGGAATAGTGGTTCTATCAATGGTAATAAATTCTTGTTTGAATTTTTTAGCCCTGAAGCAGCAATAAATTTGCCGAAACGTCGGTGAAAATTTAAAATGAGTTTTATTTTTACCGAGCCTCAGCATCTATTTTACAACAATAACAATAATAAGTGATAACAGACTAAAAATAAGAGATCCAGTTATATCTTGCTTTCCAAACATGGCGAGCATAGCGGAGAAGGGTTCGAGGGTGGGTCTGACCTGTTAAAAAGGATACAATTTCCTCTTTAGAAAGCATACGCTTTCTAAAAGAACTCTTTTTAAAGGAGACGAAATTCAACTAATAAGGGACACTCTCCCATAAATTGGTATACTTACTCACGGAGTACTCAGGGAGCATTTTTCCTGCTCGAGTTCCTTGTCCAGCCAGGACCTATAATTTAGGTAAAGAAGCTCCCTTCTTAACTTATAAAGCCACCACACGTTAGAAAAGGCTGAAGAATCGCGGTCTCTGTCTATAGATGTTAAGTGACTTTACAGCAGAAGACGTTCAGACATGGTTGCACGTCTCACAGATTCCTCCAGACGAGATTCCCTTATTCTATCATTGAGTAAGGCAAACTGGATGGGCCAAATTTGTAAGTTAAGCAAGGTTTCATTAAAAGTACATGAGTTTCATTGAAAAAGAGTAAGCCAGTGTTTGAACAAATATTTTTCTGTCAATTATTTTGAGGGCCAGTATCTTAGGGAGTCTGTGGGGTGCAAGAGATAACACCTTGACAGAGTATCTTAGATGGAGGTTAAGAGTCTGAACTTCGAGTGGTTCCAAAGCACTCTCTAACGACAACATGTAATTAGGAGTCTGATTGGGTTTATAAAAAATCTTTGAAGTTTCTCCAATATCTCATAAGCCTGAAACCCCCAGAGTTGAGCTCCATAGCAATCAATTGCTCGAAACAATCTTAAAAAACCCTGATGTTTATTAGGGGGACATTTTTATGAGAATTTTTAAGATTATGCCAAACTCTATTTAATCCCTGTTTTGGCAGCGAGACTTTTGCCATAAGATAGGGTAGGAAAGTAAGACGGGGAATTAACGTGACTCCAAGGTATTTAAATCTGTTCACAATTTCAATTTGCTACCCCTTATAATCCCACTTCTCAAAAGAAGCGAGTCTGCACCCTCTAGGAAGAACAATTTTTATTTTCGATAAAGTAACCTAGAGGTGCCATTGATCGCAGTAAGCCTCCAAGGTCCTTACATTCCGTTGAAGGGCAACTGGATTATTAGCAAATAGAACAATGTAGTCGGCATAAAAGTAAAACTTTATTTTCATATTGCCCCCTCAGAACTTAGTGGTGCTCATAAGCAAATTTGCTATAATAACTTTATAATTTGCATCAAGAGAAAGTCTATTGAGTATTTCACACAGCTTTTTGTGAGTTAGGTGAATGTGTCTGTATATTATTTTCATTATATCATTTTTATAATCTTTTTGTATGTAATAAGTTAGAATTTTCAATTATATAATATTATGAATCCCTACTACATCAGCGCTTAATAATCTTTCTAGTTTTAAGGCAATATATATTTTTAATAATAATGATTATATTGAACAGCCATTTCAAATAATCTGGGTAGTTAACACAAAGTATTTACTTTTGAATAGCACATTGTGCAAATTCTGCTTGCCATGGTGTGTATGTTAAGTTAAAGACATCTTAAAATAATAAATATATATATTTAATCATATAATCTCAAATAACAAAGATTCATCAAAGTTTATAAAATATAACGTATGCACATATAATTCAAGATTTGTAAGCAAACATCATTTAGTCTTCGTTCCATCCCTCCCTAAACTAATTTATCAGAAAAAAAAACAAATATCCATCGCATTATTATGTCAAAAAAAAATCAGTGATTGTATTCAGAGTTCAGACTTCAATAGGAGCTCATTGTAATTTATGGTAAGTGCTCTGACTGGCTGCCATTTTTTAAGTTTTATTATTTTATTCGGTTTGATAATTAATATAATCATGAGCTAGAAGTTTCCAATTTATTTCTCATAGAGGAAATTTCTTTAAAAAAAATGAAATTAACATTACTGTTAAACATTTTTTGAAACAAAAGTTTTGTTTAAAATAACGTCTAAATGATATCATTCGAAATCGAAAGGTTGTATCAATGAAAATAATTTTTTTTTAATTCTTTATCAATGGTTTGGTAAGTTAAAAAAAGTAGAACTATTTTGAAAGATTATGTTTATAATCTTCTTTAACCTGCCTTAACACGGGCAGTGTTTTTGGTCAGTTATTGAATGTCAGTGTAGTTACTTGCATATAAACACCGTTGTGTACCCGTACACTGTAGCGGTAAGTTAACTGACACTGACACCGAAATTTTGTTGTACCGTGTAAACACCGCCATTTTCACTGATGAGGAGTGAGCATCAGAGAAATCACTGACCAGTAGATCCGTTAGTGTTTTGGTCAGTTACTCCTCTGTCAGTTCAGATTTCTTGTTTGCCTTCATTGTATGTGGCTTATGTTTTATTACTCTGAAGAAAAATGGAAAGTAATGCGGAAAAATGTCTTGAAAAAGAACAAAGAAAAAGATGCCGGAAGAGGTCAGCAGGGATAAGCAATAAAATGCAAGTTTTAATTAGTGATTGCGAGTTAAAAACCATGCCTCTGGAACTCAGTTCTAGATCAATATAAAGACAAGTCCCTGAGGTAAGTGTACTTAAATAATAATATTAGTAATATAAGTTTAATAATTAAAGAAATATCTATAACTTATTTACACTAATATTTGAGGTTAGGGGAAGGAGTTAAAATTCAAATATCGAGTGTTTCAATGCATACATATGTATAATTAATCTATAAGTATTGATTATGATGAGTTATTGATATGATGAGTTGATGCCAGTCAATAGATATTTCCAACTTGTTTACACTAATTTTTGAGGTTAGGGAAAGGAGTTAAAATTCAAATATCGAGTGTTACAATGATTTAGTAGTTTTTGCAGTTGATTTGATATACTAAATTGGTTTGTTTGTTGTAAAGGTCTGTCTTTAATTTTGGTGTATATTGCCTTTCTTCGGCTGTTATGAGCGAAGAAAGTTATGTTCTTATGTCTTAAAGGATTTGTTTATTGTTTCAGATTGGCCTTTTATGTATGTCTTTAGCACATCCTTGTCGAAACATATGGTAAAACAGAATTACTTTAGCCATCAGACCTATACCATAATAATAAAAGTAAATTATGAATAAACAAGGTCCACAAAAAACTCTCGCAGATAAAATATATTTTTTGGTTTGTATTACAATTTTTCACTTTATAGACGAACATGCCCATGCCTTAACTGTTTAAGATGTTTTTGCAATCAAGATGTCAATTGCATTTACACTTTTCGTACAGATACTGCCATGTACTTCCCCATCTGCCATAAAATAATGTTTCAAAATGTCTCGTGTGACCTTACACTGATTGGAGTTGTAGCTATAAGTATTGTAGCAAGTGGCCTACAGATGTTCCATTTAGGAAGTTTTCTTCACTTCGCCATTGTCCTTCTGTTACAACTCCTTCATTTTCTCTGGCAAAATCTGCACTGGTTGTATAGAAGTTATTGGTGGATGCGCGAATCATCAATAAATTATGCAGAATACGAATTGCCAAAACCACAGTTGTAGTTTTTTCAGGACTCAATTCAATTTGATTTCGTAAAACTTTAAATCGAGCTGACATAATTCCAAACACAAAGATATTTCTGAGTTTAATTCAACAACATTGTACTATTCCAAAATATATTAAAAGATGACTTTAAGACTCTTTCTAAATCGGATTGAACCAAATAATTTTTATATCTTTCTAAAATTATTTTAATATTTCTTTTATCTTTAACCAGCTCCTTTAAAGGACCTAAATCTTCCAATGAGATGCATTTCAGCTTTCCTTGACCTGTAAAAACCAATTGTATTAGCTCATCCTTGGTTTAAGGGCACTATAATTTACGAAGCAAAGATATAGAAAACTATTTTCGGCCGAATTACTAACTTTAAACATCCAATGAAGAGTTGATTATAAAATATTAAATGAAAGTTTTAACGGACCAACCTCCAATCTAATTAAGTGATTTGGCGTGGTCCGCGGGAGGCACAGTAAACATTTATAATAATTCGTTTGTACTTTTTCTAATTAATCACCATGCCTCAGTGCCCATACAGGACAACAGTATAGTAAGCAGTTCTTCACTTAAGACTCCAATAAATACACTTTAGACTTAAAGAAATTAGATTTTCCCTTACAAAGAATATTTATCGCCGTTCCTTCGCTGTATCGATTTGGCGATCGAGGAAGATACAACGCCCAGACCGAGAAAAAATTATGCCGAAAGTCAAATTGTTTTACTTTTTCTATTTCTTGATTATTGAAATAAAATTTCCTTTGTTTTTTTGGGTTCCTCTCCTAAACCTAATTTTAGAATTTTTGTTTTGTTAACATTCACCATTACTTCATTATTTGTACAAATGTAGTAAGTAGATCCAGCTTCTTTTTAATATGACCATGATAACTAGATCGTCAGCATATCATAATGAAGTAATACGTGGTTATTATCGATTTTTATTCCGTTTGCTCCATTGCTCCTAAAAAATTCTTCCATATTGCCAATAAATAGATTGAAAAGTAATGTGCTTAGATTTCCCCTTGGATTACGCCTCGGGAAATTTTCAGTTGGGAGGTTAGACTATTGTTACTTTGATTTTTACCGTAGTCATGCGAGTGAATTATTCTAAACATTTTACCAAAAAATGCGAGTTGCTTGAGTTTAGTCATAGAATATGAGATTTAAGGAAAGAATATGAGGATTTAAGGCTTGCTTAAAGTCTATAAATAACAAGTAAAGATTCTTTTTTCGTAGGCCAAAATGAATATTTATTATATAGTTTAAAAGAAAAACATAATCCAAGGGCACTCTATTCCTTCTGACCCCATTCTGACTCTCTGGTAAAAAATTATTAATTTTCGAAAACTCGTACATATGGAAAAATATTATTTGTGTAAACAACTTAGCTATACAGTTAACTAAAGCTATGCCTCTGTAAATTTTAACCAATCACTTATCTCATTTTTTATGCATCTTAAACAGAACAACTGTCCATTTCTTAGGAATTGTTTCTGTTTCCAAAACTTTATTAAACAAAACTTCTAAAAATAACCAATTTTCAGGTAGGCATTTGTAAAAATCATATATTTCATCTACATATGCCTGCCGATTTCCCTGCTTTGATTTCATAATCGACTGTAATATTTCAGATTTTGTAATAGGCTGATCTAGAAAAGGATGACATACATGCATTAAGGAGGAAGAACAATAGCAGTGAAAATGAGAGCGAGGAAAAAGTTAAAAAAAAAGAAAAGAACTTCTCAATATGGCTGTGGCAACAATGCACAAGTCAACTGATTCAGAGCAGATTTTGGGGGGCAATATGGCCGATAAGTTGAGGAGGTTGAGTAAAAATAAGAAGAAAAAATTGATTGAACGAATAATGGTTCAATACGAAGATAGTGATACTGACAGTGAGGGAGCCAATTATAAAACAGAAAATTTTATATTCATTAACTGCTTTATATTATTAACTAATTTAATTGTTATTTTTATTCCATTCATTATTTTTTCTGTGGTTTTTGAAAGCTTTGTGCTAATTTTTTTACATAACTATTTGTTAATAGATTGGTTGAATTGTGTGCGATTCAGAATAATTTTCTATTGAAGTATTTTTAGTTATTTATAAAGAAATAATTATCTCATTAATCAACAGATGAGTACGTTTTTAAACTCATACCTTCATTCCATACAGACTGTGGAGGTCCTGTTGTTTGAGCTTTGAAATACTACTGTATTTTCTGTATTTATAAGAAAACATAAATAAATTGAAAAATTATTTTTTAAAAATACATTATATCCTAAAAGAGGCATTATTCTAATTATATTATCTTAATAATCAAATCAAGAATCTTTTTCGCTTGTGATTTCATGGTACTAAACAGATTTGCCGTTTAAAAGTGCCCTTAAATGAATTTTCCCAGAGAAATTTGTAATTAAAAGATGTAGATCTTGAATGATTAGTTTATATACCAAGTTTCAAGAAAATCATCGGATCCATTTTTGAGAAAATCGCGAAAAAGTGAAAAAAACCATTTAGTAATGTGTTAACATATCAACTTCCTTCGGTTTCTCATTTCTGAGCTGTGCTGTTCACATACACACACACCCACAGACCATTTGCTAAAAACCACTTTTTGGACTCAGGGGACCTCAAAACGGATATTTCCGGCGAACTCAATATCGAAAATTTGACACGATTACAATGCTTCCTCTTAGAGGAGTAAGAGAAAGTAAAATTGATATTATGGAATAGAACTAACTTAACTTATTTTAGGATATCTCTGCATCAATATATATATCTTTATTTTAAGTTAGGTTAATTGCGCAAGAAACGGTTTTTTTTATTTTCGTATCCCATACACTTTACTTATTTCTGCACTGTATAATATGTACAAAAATAAGTTAGACTGCATAATAAACTCCATTAATAAAATTGCACTAATGATACTTCTGTACCAAACCAATGTCTCTGTTTTTTCTTTATTTCTACGTATAGGGTATGGGATTGTGCAGATCTCATCAATGGAGGAGTAAAAAATTAGGATAGTTAATACATGAAACTACTAATAGCTCCACTGTAATGGATTTCATCTGTACCCAACGATACTTCATTTTATTAACATGCTTATTAAAGAATATCTGTAAATATTCATCTTCAGGGTACTATAATTGTAGTGCACACTTCCGAAATTATTTGAGAAATAGTGCACACTGAACAAATACATTAAAGTGTGGAAACTCTTCCCTGTAAATAGACGAATATGTAAAAAAATCATTGCAGAACTGTTCAACACAATTCAGAAAGTGCCTAAGTCCTAAAAATCTACAATATTATACTCTCCTTTTATATTTATAAGTAATTTTAATTCCAAGTAATATTTTAGGAAAATACATATCAAATATAATTTTAATCATTCCATGTGAGAATAAGAGCAATGAACTGCTTGTTCATACTTATGTACCTAAAAGAGAGATACAGTTCAAGACGTGCATTGATAGATCTAATATCTACTGTTAGGAAAACTGCCACATAATCATGCTGTGAGAAGAAACAAATCCAAAAATAAACAAATAAAAAAAGGTATACAGAACACATTATATACAATAAGAATAGTGATATTTGATGTTCTTTGCAACGCTGTAATTGATAATATAATAAAAATAGATATTGAGGTCGGTCAGAAAAACAAATTCAAATTTTCACCGACGTTCAGCAAATTTATTGCTTGAAATGATTTAAACTTTAATTTTAAAAACTTGAAATTTTTTAAACTAGGGACAATTGCAAGAGAAACCATAAATGTTTTCCTGAAGAAAGCAATCAAAACGTCGCTGAAAATTTGAAAATCTGTTTTTCTGACCGACCTCGATAACCATTTTTACAATATAAAAATAGTATTAAAACAATATGTCACTGAGAGCTACTATGGCCTGGGTAAAGGAGTATCTGTACAAAATAGATGAGAGAGTTATTATTATGACGAGTTGTTGAAAACTTGAATCGTGTTGGTTATTAAAGGAAAAAAATTTGGACATATGACCACATTTGAAGAGTTTCCTTCCATTCTCTTCAACAGTAGATGAGCTTAAGGGAAAAGAGTGAGTTAAAAATAATGTCATTTCTTGTGTTTAATAGGTCATATATGGGTGAAAATTATAAATAATATTTAGATAAGTTATTCAGCGGTCGAGAAAAACGGCAAGTTTGTAAGAACAGTGTATCAAAATAACCAACTTAATTCATAATAATAAAAAATATTGTTGAAATGAAAGAGTATATAAACTGTATTTGCTCTATGCAAGTCTATGTTATTACACTGCTTGACAAAACCATTCTGATGATGGGAGAACGCCCGAAACCGGTCGATGACCACAAAAAGAAGCAGGCTATCACGGAAAATATTGTTGAAATAAATTTTGGATAAGGCAAAGCTGAGGAATGCACCCCTGCCTTTTACCCATAAGCCTCCAAGTGACTCCAGAAAGAAGCTTTTATTAAAGAAGTTAGCTAAAAAGCCAAATCCATAAAATGATGCAGCAGATCTGTTGTAGCTCCTCATTTATTTCTATACATTATGCAATGGTCAGTAAAAGAATAGAAAAATATGTACATATATAGTTTATATGTAAGGTATGTCAGAGTTTGCCCATGTTTTGAGTTCACCTCAAAAAAGTGCATATGGTGTAAGTGAACGAATGAGAATGTATGTGTGAACAAACACATATAAGGCCTATCACTTTTAGTCGATATATATTTCCAGGAATATAGATTTTTGCAGGACTCTGAAGGCACCTTCAACCTTGAGCTTTTCTGAAAATTGCCACATCAGTGCAGTATACAGTATTGTATTAAAGTATCTTAAATGCTTAATATGTGGATGGGTCTGCAATGCTGGATAAACATCTGGTATTTTAGCCGTCGTAGCATGCATATTTATAGTGTTCCTGACTGGTTTCATATTTTAATCAGGGAGGTTAAGATATAGGAGTCTATATGTGGATCTTGGTCTAAGATATAGGTGACTATATTATAAGATCACCATGTTTAAATAGTAGAACTCGCAAAATGTTTTCAGGCCTTCCAATAATCAATAATAACATATTAAAAAAAACTTAGTATAACAAGAGTTTTCAATAAATAGATCGCACATGACAGCTTAACCTCTTTAAGAAAAATTCTAAGCATATTTCTAAAAAATTAAAACAAAAAACTATCTTATCATCTTTCTTGTTATCAACTTCATTTTAATATTTTTGGGAAAACTCAAAAAATAAAAATAAAATAAGACAATTTAAATAATGATCTAGAGTTTATACAACGAACTTAACAAGAAAAATAATTCAAAATAATGGAGATAATCAATATCTATGCGGGTAATGCTTGTTGATGTTATGTTAAATATTTTATCCTCTGGAAAATGGCGTAACTAGACGCTGAAACGTCGAGGAAATTAAGGAAAAGATAAAAATAAAATTTATATTATTTGAAGGCCTAAATTTTTTGGTATTTTCTTAATTGAAAATCAACTCAGACTAAAAAAATTATAAAGTACAAAAGCCTACAACTCTACAAACATAAAACATTTATATGGCCACTATCAATATTCTTCTTCGGATCATCCAGGCCAGGTAAAGCAGAATCGGTGAGCGAATTCTTGGTATGTTTATTATTGCAAGCTGTAGTTATATATATATATATATGCGTATTTCCTTACCAAAAAAAATCTGGTGTGAAAATTCACACGACTTTCTCTTGCTCCTTTTGATACAATTATATATGTAGACAAATTTCCTTTAAACTCAAATTTTACGTATTTGTCCCAACATAAATATAGGGATAATATCAACCTACTTTAATCTTAGCAGTTAGAGAAGTGATGATTTTATTCTGGCCCAGTAGAGCGCTCTATAAACACTGAACTATAGGTAATATTTGAATTAACGCCACAAATTTCGCACAACTGCCTATGTAAAATAATTTTTGGGGGAAAAATGTTTCAAATAAAAATAATTCGTTTTTATCTGTGAGTTAGCACACCAAGTTTAAAGGAAATAGTTTTCGAGAAAATTCAAAAAACTCGGAAACCTAATCCAAGTCGTACTTTACATTAACCGATTTTCTTCAAATTTGGAATTCACTCACTAATTCTAATGTGTGTTAATACTATGTAGGTGGTGAAACCGTATATTAAACTGAAGTTGTAGTTAGAGGAAAGCGTAACGCTATTGTAACATCAGAATCCCCAAAAAATCAATTTTCCTGTGAAAATGTTTCAGATAGAAGTGATAGGTATTTATATGTGTAGACAGTATACAGAGTTTAATGAAAATCGTTAGAGCTATTTTCGAGAAAAATCACGAAAACTGAAAACAAATTTTGTAAAGTATTTTCGGTTGATGGATTTTGCCCGAAACCTTCGTGCGTGGGGCGGTGGTAGTGCCTAGCAAGAAAATGGTAGAATATCATGTTTGTTCTTGCTACGACTTTTCGTTTTTTAGGTATTAGGTCCAAGATGTACACCGGGCAAAAAAAAAGGTGACGAACGAGGTCGTAGGACGCAGCAAGGACCTAACCTGAGTGAAAAACGGTTTCGAGCTAGTGTTCCGTAGTTTTGGTGGCTACGGTTTTGATAGTGCATCCACTCTGTGGAGGCAGATCACTTGCACGAGCATAAACCATTATTCTAAGGGTTTTCTGCATTTAGCCGTCCCAGTTTAAGACCGAAGCCTCCTTCTAGCAATGCCACAAGCAGGTAACAGTAAGCCATCATCGCAGAAGCTAAAGTCGAGTGAGCTTGTAAGACGGTTGCTAATCTTCCATTAATCCGCTATTGCATGCTGATCCGCCGATAATAGTTCCTGAAATGAAAGCTGGCACCCACAGCTAACTATATTCTAATTTCCACATGTTATTGGCCCCACCCCACTTCATCACTGATCACTAAGATCAGCGTCATACACATTCGTAGAATGTTGATCGTTATGGGTAGAATGTAGGACCCCTAGGATATAGGGAATCATTGGCGGTTAGTAACTGAGAATGTTCTCACAACTAGTCTTTGCATCTTTGCATAAGTGTCTGGAGAATAACGTTGTGCTCTACTCAGTGGAAATGCCTTGACTCTTCAGTTCGCTATCGGGGAGTAGTAACTTTGACGAACTTATATTTTGAGCCCGTACGGCATAGTTCCAAGGACTCTTGACCTTCACCTCCGCCAGTCGTGGTAGATAGGGGGTGTGCGCCTCGACGGTAATACAAGTAGGCTAGAAATTTATCCGGATCCGCTTTGCGGTGGCCGGATAGGAAGCTGAAGCGTCACGGCATCTCTACTCACTATAGCCCGACGTACTTCTCTAACCACTTATGCAAAGAAGGTCCAAAGGCTAATTACAAGAACATTCTCACTTACCACCGCTAGGGGTTTTCTATCCACGAGGTGTTCTACATTCTACTCATGAGGTTCTACATTCAATGAATGTGGACGATGTATCTTGGTGATCAGCGATGGCGTTTGGGGGCTAGTAACAAGTGAAAATAAGTAT
The DNA here is from genome assembly GCA_011037195.1 of Triatoma infestans. Lineage (NCBI taxonomy): Eukaryota > Metazoa > Arthropoda > Insecta > Hemiptera > Reduviidae > Triatoma > Triatoma infestans. The sequence goes on along the minus strand of JAAEAF010001370.1, from coordinate 105,700 downwards.
ATAAGTTAGCCGTGAGTGCCCGCTCTCATTTTAGGGACTTTTGTTAGAGTATCTGTTGGTACGCGCGTAAAATTCTTATTGTGTGCGTCACAAGAGGGCTGGTGCTGAGCACCTTTGTGCAGACGTCACGTTTTTAGGCGCGCATAGTTTTCGATTGAAGCCAAGGGGTCTCTCCAGTAACTGCAGCGGCGTTGCGTGATTGCAAAGCCATCATTTTTGCATATACGAAAATAAGGTTAAGAAATTCCACTAACACTGCTCGTCTGTCTGCGCGTGTAAACAGAGGGCAGTTTTCTCTGACGCATGGCGTCAGAGCATCTGTCAGTGAAAATACTGACAATTTACTTCTCTCATGAAAACACCAGGTCAGTGCACTGTCCAAATAACACCGACCGTATATTCACAACTAATAAGGTCGATACTAAACACCCTAGCTCGTCAGTGAGCTTATCGGGATGGATTATAACAGTGTTTAGAGGTTTCCTTTGTATGCTAGGTCGGGGTTTTCATGAGGGACGCATGCGAGTTTATCAGGATAGATTATAACAGTGTTTGGAGGTTTCATTTGAGTACAAGGTGGATGGTGTTCATGAGGAATGCATAAAATACATAATTTTGTGTAATTATGGCTGTAGATTTGAGTGGTGAGTTGTTGAATGATACATATTTTCATTAATACAAATTGAGAGAAATTGTTATTCAGTCAATGTTTATTTCCCAGAAATTTCAGTCTTAATTTAGTAATAAAGATTCCTAGAGTTGAAAGAGGAGTTGACTGCAACTCCTCTATCGACGTTCCTGTATTTAATTTTATCAATTTTTTTTTATAACAAAATTTTTTTTAGATATGAAGCCGATTAAACAAGAAGCAGTAAATGAATGTGTTAATAATCAAAGTTATTCTGAAAAAGTGTATGAAAATGGTAAGTTAATTTCAGTTGTGGAATTTTTTAATGCATGGATTTTTTTAATAAGGATTTCTGGAATCCTTAGGGGGGAATCCTTCCTCTGGGGAAGTGGTCATTTCTCTGATAAGAGAAGTAGATGATGTAACCTCAACTAGCAAATGCAAGTTAGTTTGATTCATTACCTGTAGATATATTGATTCCTTTGTGTCATGTTTGTTCACAGCTAGTTTATTATTTCCTCAGTTTTCCTTCCTTTTTTGCTAACACCACCATGTCTTCTTCATTGTCAATTTTTGCTTTCAGGTGCAGTATCTGATGAAATTGAACGCATTGTGATTATACCAGCCATAACCGGCTATGAAGGAAGTTACCACAGTTCGAGCGAATCACTCTTCGAACAAGCTGGAAGCGGTGAACAGAGAGTGATAGCTGAGAATACTGATCTTGATTCTAATAAGCAAGTGTACACTTGTTTTCATTGCAATTTTATGGCGTGCACAATTAAACAATTAAAAGTTCATATACTTACACATGTAGCTAATTTATCGAACATTCGCCTGTTTAACAATTATAACAAATCTGATGCAATACAATTAAGAAAACCAATTAGTACTCGTGCTGTAGAAAAACAGGATGAACAAAGCGAAGAAAAACCTTTCAAGTGTACAGTATGCAATTATAAATCTAGTAGAATATATAATGTTAGAAATCATATGAAAATACATTCATGTGAGAAACCTTATAAATGTAATATTTGTACTTATAAATCTACTGAGAAATCTGCACTGAAAGCTCATCTGAGGATACACATTGAGGGTAAACCTTTTGTCTGCAGTATTTGTGAAAACGGCCAGAGTGTCGAGTTTAAAATGTCACGTTAGAAAACATACCGGGGAAAAACCTTATGCGTGTAAAATTTGTGATTATAGGGCTAAATGGAAATCCACATTGAAGAAACATATGCGAAATCACAATTCAGAGATAACTTTCATTTGTGAAATTTGCAACTATAAAGCGGCTACAGAGAGCTTATTAAATCAACATGTGAAACTTCACAGTGGATTAAAACAGCATATATGCCATATATGTAATTATACAACCATAAAAATGTCCAATTTAAAAAGGCATTCTAGAATACATATTGGTGAAAAATTTAATACTTTCTATCCTGGTAATCCGATGCTGGATAGACTGCTAACTTGAACAGTGACAGGATCGCTTGGACTACTGTATCATCATAATTCGGATAGTAAACAGCATTTGATCTTAGATTTAAAAAACATATCTTTGATCGTTTCTTTTTTTTATTTTAGATTCGTTAAGAAAGAAATGGAAGACTTGTGGAATGCATTGTGGTTCCTTATTTTAGTATTTTTTTAGATTAAAGCCTTGATAAAGGCAGGAAACTGTCGAATTGACATGATTGGCATAATTGACTGTTTCTTTTTTGACCGATCCTCACCATATTTCTTCATAACATGTTGCATAAGTTATTTCTTTATATATATTCATATTTTGAGATTGTAATAGAGTTATTTCAAGCTTTAAATGCTTAAGAAACTAAACCTTCTTATAGGGAAAAAATTCCGTCATTCGCATCCAGGCGAAAAGAAGAGATATGTAAGAGTTTTCAGAAATTATTGGAAAAAGTTTAGTTTCCTCAAGAACGCCCCTTGAAGATTTAAATTGCTTGTAATTATCGTGCCTTGAAAGAAATTCTACAAGGAAATGCTGCTATAAAGTACAACTATTTGATGGTTATCTCTGAATGTAGGAAGAGTTGAAAGCAAAAAAGATTTGTTGGAGAAGAAGCTAGGAAGAAGAGAAATCAATGATACCAAGAAGTGAAATTGAACATAATTTTGATATACATATGGAATAAAAGAAGAATCGTGAACATCCCACAATGCATTCAGGTATCCTTATATAACTTCTCTATTATTTTCTTAATTATGAAAAATGCTGGAATTGGTGCATACATTTGATATTGTGCACTATTGGAAATTATGAACAAGGGTTTATAACTATATTTAACAGCCACATTAGACATCAAAAAAATCACATTACTATTTAGCAGGCTAGTGAGTTCACACTTTTTGCGCCACACTCCAAGCGCGCGTTCCGGCGCACACTCCAAAAGCGCGTTCCGGCGTGATACTCCGGAGCAGCATGTTAAAACCGACAGATCGGAGCGTGCGTGTAAACCGGGCTATTGATGCTTTTCATCAGGCGCTCCGCTTTTTTTTTGTTTAAATACGATTTGATATGTTATGAGAATTGATATAAAAAATGTAATGAAATTAGAAGTATCGTAATGCATAAAATACTCTATTTCTACCTTCTATCTTCTGAGAAAACTGTTCACCCACTTTCTCTTTTCATTTTTCTCATATTTTTTAGATTTTTTATTTTATGTTTTTTTTTTTTTTGGTGTACTTTATAACATATCTAATTTTATAATCAATTAAATTTTCAGAACTTCTGATGAAGAACATCAATGGTACCCGAAACGAAGAGCAGTAAAAAGCAATATTTATCTTTAAAAGATTTTCACGGTCATCATACATGAAACTTTACCTTGTATTTAAGGCTGACGAAATGGAAACCTATATTCTATTTTACTTTTTATTATAATTTTAATATTTTAAATTGGTAACTTCCAAGTTGAATAAATCATTTTAAAACAAATAAACTTTCTTTGTCATGCAGTAATATTTCTTTCTAATGAATGAAATTACATGTCCAAAGATGTTCGATAGAAATAATTCAACATTCAGTTGAGTAGAATTCAATAAGCAGTGTTACAACTTAAAATTGTATTATTATTTCTATGATTAATCTTTTCCTTGCCCTTGGTTGCATTTGCGGAGGCTTTCAATTTTTAATAATTTATAACTGCTTTGCATTAATTTGTAAAAAAAGTAGATTTATCACCAAGCATAATAATTTCTAGAATAAATTATTTATTTTCCCAGAAGCCCTCAAGATTTGTTTGGCTAATGAGATCCTTATATTTGAAAATTATGCAGAGCTTTCTACAGTAAGTAGAAAAAATAATTTGAATTTATGAGCTTGGTAAAACTTTTAACAAATGAAAAATTGTATTTTATAACCATTCATTATTCCAAAAGTACAAGTAAATTATACGCGCTTTGTTGCTTTATTGATCTGATGACATCACACTTACCGTCTGATAGGTTATAAGTGTAAGAGAAGCTTGGCAGATCAATGTAAGGGACGTAAGGGATGTTTACGTTACAAAATACAAGAATAAACAAATTAAAAATGGTTAGAAGTGAGAATACCTGAAAAAGTGGCCAAAGGTACTATATGAATAGTACTTCTTAATTTCAAATTTCGCTTCATCATGTAGAGCAGATTTGCGTAAAGTGCCTATAGTAATTTAATAAATTTTCATAATGGATTTACTTGGTAAGAAACATGCAAAATATTTAGGGAATTCACAGTATAGAATTTGAAGAAAATACTATCTAATAAAAGACCGTTACTTTGTTAATATTTCTATTTTCTTTTGTAGTGTGTAAGGTGGTGATAAACGATGAATTGGAAGATGAAGTTCTTCAAGATGGCAACAGCTTGGCTAGTAATGCATCAGAGATCGAATACCGTAAGCTGTCAATGAATACTAAAGAGAGAATATACATATGATATGTTTAGACTTGAGATTTAACGTTCATAGGAAGGCATTCTTTTGTACCTGATTACTATTAAATAAATAACTTGAAGTTCGGCTTAGAAATTTAACCGAGTTATTATTTAAAATGGAATATACGACAATTTTGTTAATATAATTGCAATGTTCACATTAATTTATCATCCACCATTTTAAAAATATGAAATAATTATAAATGTAGCCTTTTCTGTTGCAGTACCTTTAAATGATGAAGAACTAGATAACGAACTTGATTGCATTGGTAAGTAAAGATTAGTTAATAAGTAATACTCATTTTTGTCATATTTTGTAATTCATTTCACAATTGATCGACCTTCATATTACAGTTACATAAAAAGAAGTTATAATTTTAGTTAATTAATGTTTTAAGAATGTTACTCGAATAATTAAACGAGTATTAAGAGAAAAATTCTGCAGGAATTTCAGAGTGATGATTTAAGAGAAATTGCACTTGAGAACGAGAATTTGGATTGAAAAGTAGAATAAGATTAAAAGCAAGCTTAACTTCAGAATGCTTCAGACTCCTGCCAAGAAGTGAATATAAGGAGTTGTGTTCCCATGATTTTTGAAATTCCTGCTGTTAAAGGCTTACTTCGCAGCACTTCACCTTTATTCTTGAATGATTTTTTCCAGCTAAAAAAGTCGGATGGTAAAAAAACAAAAATAAATGTGTAGCTTTTGCCTATCAAAGCTTTCATTGCCTAGAGCTTCAGTTGACTTTTTATTATCGCTTTATAGCAAATAAAATTATAGCAATAGTTCTTAATTAATCATTATGTAATTGCTAATTATTCTTTACTTTTTTTTTTACAGATTCCAGTACAAGTGTTGATTTCTTGCGGACAACATCTCCAGCACAAATTACTGAAACACAGCGATGTGAATTAAAGAATAAACGACCAACGCCGAAACTATCGTTGAAAGAAATCACCAAGAAACAGGTACGCACATTTCAAACATCATGGTACAAACGATTCAGCTGGTTAACGGCAAGCACTTTAACCCAGAAAATGTATTGCTTTATTTGTCTAATGTTCGGCGAAACAGATATTGATTGGTGTATTGAAGGTGTTTTTGAATTAGAGAATTTCATTAAAAATGCATATAAACATCAGTCGACCAAACATCATCTGTTGAATAAAGAAAAATTTCATATGTTAGGAAATGTACATCAAGAAGTTGGTCATCTTCAGATATTAAAACATAATGACCAAGTGTCCACTAATAGATTGGTTTTGAGTCGATTAATACAGGTTGTAATGTATTTAGGTAAACAGGAATTAGCGTTTGGTATGAATCTGGATCAATATGGCTGTAAAGAACTCAATAATTATAAAGAACTTTTAGATTTACTTAGCCAAAATGAGTTATTGATTCGTGATTATTTAAAATCAACGACCGCGTTCAAATTGACAATATCAGACATTCAAAAAGAGCTCATTGGCGTAATAACTAGTTTAATTAAGGAAAAAATTAAATCAGAAATTAAGCAGTCTAATTTTATTTCCATACAAGTTGATAATAATATAGATGTTGCTAGCAACAGACAGATGAGCATAATTTTTAGATATTTAATAAAATCGAGAATAATTGAAAGATTTATTTGTTTTTATGATTTTTCAATAGTGAAAAATAGTAAAATTCTGTCGGAAATTATCCGTCAAGTGCTAAAAGAGTGGAATGTAGAAGGAATACAAGTGATTAGCCAATCGTATGACGGTTCTATTTTGTTTACAGATCATCGCAAACAATCACTGCCATCATTGGTCAGAGAATTTTGTCCATACGCTTTATGCATACACTGTTACGCACATCATATGAATTCAACTCTTTTGTACGCTTGTAAAAATATTAAACAAATCCGTGTATTTTTAAGCCAATTGACAGCTTTCAATAATTTTTTCAATAACTCAAAGAAAACTAAAGATCTTTTAATTGAAATGGACTATCAATTCACGAATAGATCACTAATTTATCATAATCATTGTCGTATGATTTCAATTTTAATCGACAATTTTTCTGAAATTCGTAGAACGTTTAATGAAATAATAGATGATAGTGATTCTCAGTGGGATTACGATTCATTGAATTCCGCCCTTGTATTAAATACTTATTTGAATGATCCGAAATTTGTTTTTATGTTAAGTGTTTATAAAACTTGTTTCACTCATGTTGATCCTCATTTTAAATATTTCGAATCTTTATTGAAAAAAGTCCATGAATGTGTCAAAGATATTAAACTTGCCATAGCAAACATTGTTGATTTAAAAAATGATATTTTTATAGAAAATTGTCTAGTAAAAAGTTTATATTTAAATGAAAATTTAGTATTTACAGAAGAAGATAAAAATGAATTAAAATTTATAACATACGAGTTTCTAGATTCATTAATAAATCAAATGAATGAAAGATTTTTAGATTTGACAAATTTACAATTCGTTGATTTACTAAATGAAGAAAGATTCCTTGAATATAATAAAGATTTTCCAATGGAGAAATTACTTTCTCTACTTAAATTTTACCCATTTTTTAATCAAGAACAATTACAAAATGAACTTTATAATGTTTATAACGATAAGAAGAAGCATGTGCCACCTTATCAATTGCTGAAATATTTAGTAATGAATGGTTTAGATTGTGTTTATGAAGAGGTGACTAAGCTATTGCAATTAATACTTGCATATCAAATATTGCCGGCTGATGATAATTTTGTTGAACATAGTAATCATACGTTAAATAGGGTAAAATCTTATTTATCTAATAATAAAATTATTAATCGATCTTTTTGTTTAGATTTGTTAGCAATCGAGAAAGATCTGGTCAAAGAACTTTCTGCTGATCATATTTTTATTGATAGAGTTATCGATGTGTATGCTGAGAAAACTAACAAACAGGACGATTTAATATATAAAGAGGTCTGAATGTGGTTTTGTTATTCTTGTTTTTTTTAAATATTTCTACTTTACTAATTTCAAAATTTTAAATGTTTAAAATATTACAACAGTTTGTGCTCTTGTTGATGAATATTAATTTATTTTTCGGTACTACTATCTACAAATATTATTCAATTAATTCCTCCCAGTTCACTTTCCCATAAATTCAATTTGACTGTATATTTTTGTTTAAACAAAATAACATTAATATTGTATTTATTATAATATTATATTATATTATAATAATATAATGTTTTTTTGTTGTTTTTTTTTAAATTTAAAAGCGCGTCAACATTTATGGCCATAGGCGCCCGAGCATTCTCAGTGCTCTGCCGGCCTAGGGACAGTGTTCTCTCGTTAGGCAACACTGTCCATCACTGGATAGTGAGCTGTAGAGGCTTCTAGGAAGAGAAAATCTAGGGCAGCAAAGCTGGACTCGAACCCGGGACTTATCTTAATCTCTTCCCCATCTCTGTTGTTATTTTTCTTTTTTACTTATATTGTATTTAATAATAAAGTAATTTAATTAAATTATTTTAGCATATATATAAGTTCACTCCTCGTTTTCTAATGTTCTTCCAGTTTATTAAAAGTAAAATACTTGATACCGAGCAATGATGAAGACTTGGGAAAAATCAATCAAGGGCAAAATCATAATTTTTACCATTTTGACGAAATTTATTAAAATGTTTATCTTGTATTGTTATAAACTTATTAAAAATAATATTCATTTAATTTGTTTTTTCTCTTCAATGTAAACTGTAATATTGTAATGAATCCCTTTATCTGCAATAATACAGTTAAATACCATTAGTATTCATTACATTGTAGTTCAAGAACTAGTCAGATATCAATTTCTTTGAGAACATTTTTTGATTCATAGCACAATTCTATGAATTATCACTGCAATAATACTTTGGTTAATCGATACAAATGAAACAATCAACCAATAACTTATAAAATAGGTTATTGGCATATTCAAGTTATAAAATCTTTGTTGTTAATGAAAACAATGTTCGTTAAAAAATTAATGTGTCGTAAGTTAATAATGAATTGACTTATGTATAAAAGGGCTAACTTTTGCTTCCAGAAAAAATATAGTGTGGCTAATTATGTGAATAATAAAATTGAAGGTTGTTAAAAATGGTTTAGCTTGAGGGCTGTGGATAAAAAGGGACTGAAAAACTGTAGTAAAGTAATTATTTATTTAACAAGTGAGAAAAGTATGACTTTCACACACTCGAGTTCAGAGTTTGGCCGCACGAGCGCAACGAGTGCGTCAAACAGGACGATAAATGTCAGATTTTTTTCTGCAATCGTATTGAATTGGTTCTTGATTTATATGAATTTAGAAAAATATGAAAAGTGCGAATACTGCGAATGTATCTTAATACAAGATATATAATCCAGCTCTGTATAACCTGTTTCCTTTGGTGAAACTTCCAATCCACTTTATCTGGGATTTGTTTTGATATTTTTTTCACGCAACCCAGGCTAGATGTCGGGCTAATTAGAGTTGAATAATATTACTTTCACCCACGATTGCTGAAAAAAGTGATTTTTTTATAATTGCAAATATTTTGTACAGACGTTTTTCAGCAGTTTTGTAAGTGATGTTATGTAAATTTTTAAGAATAATTATTTATTTTTCACTTCAATTGCCTTAGAAAGCTAATATTATCTATAGAAGGTGGTACAGTCTGTTAGTAACATGTAACAGTATGTTTTGTTGTGAAAAAGTTTTAGTTGGACTGAAAAATACGAATAAATATGAATGTCCGTATTTTTCAGATTTAATTTTTTTTTTTTTAAATTATGAATCTATATGTTGAAAAAAAAATTGAAATACAATAATTCTTTTCCACTATATATTTATTTTAATCATATATTTCTAAATATTAATTTTTCAGTTGCATGATAGTTGGTATAATTTTTTTTTGTTTTTTTAGTTTATGTACAAGCAAAATCTGTTAAATCAGATAACGGTAATTGCTACTGCTCAGTGTTGATACTGTTGGCTTGAGAAACTTGAGTGAATAAGCCATCAAGCAGTGACTCTCCCTAGGCCACTTTCTTTTCACTTTCCCTGTATTCTGTGTAATCGTAAGTTGCAGATGTTGATGAGAATTGTTATGTTGTGATAGTGTTTCATGAAATTTTTTGTTCTTGGTTGTGATTGTGTCACGAATGGTATATTGAGGTCAGTATGTAGTGTAAGGTTTGAGACTTAGTAGGGTGCTTCAGTAATGTGGTGTAGAAGTTTAGATTGAAAAGTCTGTATTCTGTACAGGTTGGAAGGTTTGGTAGAACCCCAAACTTCGCAACCCATATAGGTCGAATTATAGTTTTGTAAATTAGTATCATGTTGTAGAGGTTGTCGTTTAGTTTTCCGTCTAGCAGTCGTCGAATTGTCGAAATCTGTGATTCAAATCCTGTCTCTTAAATCTGGTGGGGGTTCCAAGTTAATCGGCGGTCTAAGTAGAGTCCAAGATAGCGTGTAACAGTTTTCTGCGGATGCAGTGTGTCGTTGAAGTAAACTGTTGAGCAGTAAGTTTATGTAATGTGAATGTCAGATTAGATTTTAGACTTAATTTTGATTATCCATTTGTTGTAACATTTTTGATGTTGTCAAGATGTCTTTGTAAGTGAATAGTTGCTGTAATGTGGTTGGCATGTCTTGAAAGGATAGCAGTGTCGTCTATAAAAGTCGCCGTTAGAGTTTTTTTTTTAAAGTGGTATGTCGTGTGCATAGAGTGAGGATAAAATGGGTCCCAGTACACTTACTACCCCTCACTTCCCAGTACAATTCCTTGTGGGACACCAGCCTTGATGGGATAGATGTCGTGCATAACGGTCTTTCTTTTTTCACGCAAAAATCTGTCAGTTAAGTAAGATTGTAAGACTAAGCAATAGTTAAGTAAAGAGAAGAAATAGTTTTAGTTTATATAGAAGTCCTGGATGCCACCTTTATCTAAAGTTTGTGCCACATCCAAGAAAGCTGGAGAACAGTGTTCTCCGTTTTCTAGAGTAGAGCTATTTCGGCAGTTAGTCGTGACATCGTTGTACAGTGGATTGATTTTTGCGGAAACCAAACTGGTGGTCTGGGCATATCTGAATGTTGAGCGATAGGATTGAGTCGTTTTATAAGTAATTTTTTAAACAGCTTCCCAAGAAGAGAAAGTAGCCTAATAGGGCGGTATGATAATGGTAAATGTTTAGGTTTCCCGGGTTTAGGAAACAGTATGATTACAGCAAATTTCCAGCCTGGGAAGTAAGCAAGGTGGTATTGCATTGTAATGATAAGTCAGGTACATTATTGTTTTGCGTGGTAGATGTAGTATTTTTGAAATGATAAGGTCGAAGCCTGATTTTCGGAGAGGACGTTTATGGATAGCAATTTTAGCTCAGAAGGAGTGAAAAGTTTAGGAGGTAGAGATAGTTGTAACGAAGTATCGAGATTCTGACAGATTTCAGCTATATGATTTTGGTCTTGCACATCAGGGTGAGGTTCATATACTGTAGCTAATTGTTTGGCAAACGCTTGAGTCCTTTATTTGTCTAATTTAACCCAGTTGCCATCATCTTGTCGAAATGGTGCTGGAAGTGAGGATAATTTAATATTTTTTTGGTGGCCTGCCAGAGTGATTTGTCATCTGTCGCTAATGAGATTAAAGGTACCGAAATTTTAGTATTTTATAGTTTGTATCTTGTTTCAATAAAAAGTCCATATGATTAAATTTAGTCTTGTCGGATGGGTATCGTGTGTTTGCCATTGTTTTCGAGCCCATCGTTTTAGAGTAATTACTTTTCGGATCTGCTCTGATAGTAGTCAGCTGTAGTATTTGTTTGTGTAGTAGTGGTTGAGGAAGACCAGGCAGCGTTTTGAATATTTTGGTAAATTTATTTACTGTGTAACTAGGTAGGGGTGTTTTGACAGTACCGTCTAGTATCCGTGTGAATATTTGCCACCCTCTACTCTACCAGGAGTTGAAATACAAGGTGAAGGTCGTGTGTGAGGGGTAATGTGTAGGGTTACTGAGACAGGAGAGTGGTTTGATGAAAGTCGTGTTCTTCTGTGTAATGTTGGAAGTTTGGGCTTAGGACTTGATAATTATTACCTGTTCACCCTGCACCCGGACATAAGATGCTTAGCATTGAAATCGCCTCTGGCTATGAATGTATTACCTAGAGTATGGAAGAATGAATGGAATTTATTATAATAAATTACTTTGTTTGGAGGGCAGTTAGCAGATGAGATGGCTATAGGTTTTGGCTGGTTATCCACAAAGATGGAACTAGCCTGTAAGTAGTCTTGTGTACACTGTTGCAAGGGAGAGAATTTTAATTTGTTTTTTGATTAGGATTACTGAAGCTCCGTGAATAGTACCGTCTGGGTGTATAATTACGTATGTACAAGTTAGTTCTTGAAGTCAGGTGTGTTTTGACAGGAGGGCTATGTCTATTCGTTATTCGTTAAGTACTATCTCAAGTTCGTTTCTGTGCGAGATGATGCCATTGCAGTTCCACAATACGATTAGTATTGGGTTGTCCGTCATTGTTGTCGCTTTTGTCCTAGTAGTTCGTGAATGATAGTCGTTAGAAGTGTAAAAGAGGCGTGATAGTTTCTTGAACTCGTTGAGAAATGAGAAGTGATGCCTTGATGAGCTAAAGATAGTGAAGGGTTAGAGGCTGATGCAATTTGGAAGTAAGTTGGTATTTAATTAGAGCGTGTTGATGCTTGAATGTGAGGTTGTGGGTGTGAGTGCGAGGAGGAGGAGGAGATGAGCTATCCACAAAGTTTGAAGCTGCCCGGGCCTCTTTAGCGCGATCCGAGCAGTTGCGCGCAAAATGCCATGGACTTCCACAAACGAAGCAAAAAGAGCGTTTGGGCGCGCCAACTGGGTTTGCTTCCTCCCACTACTTCTCCTCTTCACTGCCCTCCCTCGCATTTCTGCTTACCCCTCTTCTTAGCTGCGCATAATCGCGAGCAAAATGTCCCCCCTGGATGCAGCGGAACAGCGAATTTGGCGACTTCCCCTCATTGGGTAGTCATTCTAGCGGCTATCTGAGAGGTTACCTGTTCCCCGACGCTATTAATTATTCGGTTTCTGGAAGTTATTGGGTAGGTTATAGTGCAACTGGGCCGCTGCTTCCGCACTCGGCTTGGTCAGCAAACTCCAGTGCGCTTTCAACTTGGGGCTGGCTGCATTACTATTCAACCCCAGGAGACGTTACGCTGGAGTTGCTAGTTCGGCAAAACGTTTCAGGACCCTTTTATATTCTTCAAAAGTTGAGGTTGCCTCACAAAGTTCCGGATGAGCCGGAATGCAGGCTGCCATCCGCCCTGTTACCGTTAGGCGACAAACCAGTTTTAGATCAGACTCCGTACAACCACTACTGCCTCAAGATCGCTCAGAAATTCCTTTAGTGGAATATTATCACTCCCTCCCCACGGCCTAATCATATTTTGGAAAGTGAGATCCCTTTTTTTTCTCGTTTCCTCGTTGCAAGTCGCTGCAGTAGCCCTCAGCGACAATGGTCCTGCTCTGCTCTGACAATGGATCTTGAGCTGCTCTGCAGCTCTAACTCCAGCGTATTTCCCCCTTCTCTTATTTTGATTACAAACGGTTGTTTATTAATAACCTCAAATTTCAAGAAGATCACATTAAAATTTACTCATGATGCGCAAACTGAAAGCATCCATCACCAATATAGCCCCGAGACACGGGATTTTTTTTTTAAGTCTGTAATGCCTATCATGTCTACTAATACTCGAACAATGTTAACTATAGAGTTGTGTTATTTAATTGGTTAATTAATAAAGTTTCTACATTGGCTTCATAACCGAGTTATTTACAACCAGTCTAAATACAATTCTGTGCCTAGAAACACTAGGCTCGTCGAGAGAAGTCCAATGTAGTAGTTTAAACGAAAATAAACAAATACTAAATAAGTTAAGGAGGTTTTATTAAAATATTTACAAAAATATAATAGATTTAAAAAAGAAATATACAAGAAAAGTACAAATTGTGTAAAGAAAATAATAAATTAAAAAAAAAATACAAAAAATGAACATATTTCAGGTACAAGTTAACAGTATTATGGCAAGGTAAATGTCGCTTTCTAGATTTAAATATCTGAATATTGATGTGTTAATACATATTTATATTCAGTTAACAAAATATTTAACAATAAGTTAATTACTATTATAAACACTGAAAAATAAGCTGCTGCAACAGACAATGATGCATATAAAGGACGGATGGATGAAAATTTATCAGACTATTGGAACTCCCCTTTAATATAATACAGATTTAATCTACAGAATTTAGAAGGTTATTTAGGAAAATTTTATAAATTAGGAATTAAAAGGAATAAAGACATTTATTGGAAATATTGAAATTAGTCAATAATTTGTAATTTTCGAGGATGGCATGAGTTTATTTATCTATGTATTTTAGATTTAATTATAAATCTTTAACTGGTACCAAAAGAAACTATAAATATCATTATGATTCAATGTATAAAACAAAAATCCTATATTTTGTGAAAAATTTCATTATAATGACGAAGTTTCAATAATTTTAGTATTCCATGTGAGCTTTAAATGTTTATTGTTTATTTTTACTTGACAACCCCCCCATGTATGATTAGAAAGCAGTAATATCAATTTTTTGTTTTTTTTTGTTTTTTTTTTTAAAAAAACAGTCCACGATCAAAGAAAGACGTAATTTAAAAAAAAAAAAAATCCGAGTCCATAAAAATGTTTTTAAAATCACTTTTTGGGAATTATTTTGATAATAGAAATGAATAAATGCCTATTTTTAAATAAAAATCTCCCATAAAAAAATAAATTGAAAAATTGCCCTTTTCTATTAGGAACATATATTTTTATGGAAATCAAAGAAAATAAAAAAATTACGCCATACTTTGTAACCAGTAAAGCAACTTAACATTTATACTCTAAAATAAAATTTATAATTTAGTTTCATGTTTCACCATTCTTGCATTTAATTTTAATTGGGCTGCCGTAGGACTACAACACACCTGATCATCTACTTCATCGCCAGAATCTACATCACCTGAAAAAAAAGAAAAAAACTTCGATTATTGATTTGTAGATAATAAAAACACCAAAAATCGATGATAATGTGTAAATGGTTATATACAAGGAAATCAACTGTCAAGATTCCAAAATACGTCTGGGGTTTACTTTACTTTCTTCTAAGAGGGCAATGGTTTTTGCAAACCAAGTCTTTATTTATTATGTGACATGCATATTCATAAAAATAGTTTTTCATTACAGCTACATTATAAATACATATATAAAAAGCTCTCAGACTTCGAACTCCTCCTTTATTGCTCATAAATTCAGTGGCCAAATGCCCATTGAAGTGCATCTGAATTTTGTAGTTGTGCTTTTGTAAAAAGCAAGAAAATACAAATCACTCTTACACTGTAATAATATAACACTTTTCAGCTACATAGGGCATAACAGTGGCCTCCCCGAATGCATTGTTTTTCTCACCCACATCGTGTTGCTTGAAGTACCTCCATACTCTGGAAATAAAGCTCTAAACAATATTTGTCATCATGAGTTCTACATGGGGCAAAAGCTTGGGTTATCTCAAGCTGAGATTCAAGAGGAGTTTTACTTGGAAATACATGCTGAAACACTTTGGTGGACTATCTACACTGATCTAGTTTTGTATTTCACACGAAAATAACTAAATTGAATAAATAGCAATAGTTATATATATACAAATTTACTTTGTGAGTCTACTAAGAGAAGACTTCAAATTTAGGATAATATACTCAAAAATAGGAGAATCCTTTACTAGTTTTTATTCTTATGAAATGTAAGTATTTACTTTCCTAAATTCAGCGTCTGATTAAATGCTCACAGTTGAGTAATGTACTGTCTTTATAAAGATTAAATTATAATTCTAACTGGTGAATATACATAAAATTCTGCCAGGCGAATTTTAAAAAGTTTATCAAAACTACAAATGGACGTGTATCTGAAACGTTCGTTGAGCATAAAAAGAAACATTTTTATGGAAAGAATAGGTAAGTGAGCATTGGCCAAGCAAGCTCTTGGTATACTATCCAACAGAAAGAAGAAAACGAGGGTGTCCGCGACAACCTGAGCTGAATGCATTTCCACGACGGCTAGAGGTCTTCGCTATGGAAGCTGGGAACAACGGTAACTCTGGTGAAATGTTATTTTGGATGGAGGTATATGACTTCAAAGTCGTAAGATACAAAAATCCAAATGTATTCTGGCAATGAATCCGAACCACTTAATCGAATAGAAATAATGCTTACCATCACTTGAATTAGCTGGAGGACAATATCTACTCGTCTTTATATGTTTCCTGTTTCGTTTGAAGTATCTAGTCTGTCTTGGCAATGTGTAAGGAATAGTTTCCGGCTCTAATCGACTGAGGAGAAATAATTCATATGTATAAACAATTCAACTCAAAGAAATCTAATTACATAAATATTAAACAATAATTTTACAATAAGATTTTATTTATTTATATATTTAACTTACCATAAATAAGCGTTAGGTTGCAACTGTTGAGGATAAGCATGCCTCAACATTTCCTCTTCTAAATCTCTCAATTCAGCCATCTGTTGTTTTTTCTTTTCTTCTAATTTTGCTTGAATTTCACTCTGTGAAGATCCTGGTTTCTCTTCAGTTACCTAGATAACAGCGAGTCCTACGATTTAGTTCCTATAATTGATTTTTATCAAGTAAATTTTTTTTTTTTTATCCTGACATATCTCTCCAGTATGAGGATTTATTTCTCAACTTTGTATTCCATCATAGATCACCTGAATATAATTTCCTATAATATAGCAGTATGGGTTTCCCTAAAGGGTATAAAGCAGAAGTAGAAAAGGAAAAGAAATAAATAAAAATTAGATTATAAAAATATATAAAGCGGATTGAGTGAAGAAGTAACAGATCTAATTACAAGTCTGTATAATCGATGCGCAGCAAATGAGCGAAATTGAAGAAAATAGATAGTAACAGATTCTGACTTCTAAAATGGCCAAAGCCCATCTGAAGTCGAAACCTGTTTAATTAACTTTGATCTATGCATATCAAGTAGTGTAGATTCAAAAATAGATCTTAGAATTCTACAGTTAGGGAAAGGATTAAGCTCAGGGGTAGCGCGCTGGACTCCAGCAGAGGTTTCGGTTCGAATTCAACTGTGATGATGCCCTTAGATTTTCTCTTCCTAGGAGCCTCTACAGCTCTTACAGTGTTACCTGTGGCTAGAGAACATTGCTCGGAGGCCGACAGTGCAATGAGAAGGCCCTAGGAGGTCAAGATCCAACAGATCTTTCAGGTCGCAGATCCACTAAAAGAATCTAAGTTTAATTATCACATTGTATGTATTGGTTCCGTTAGTTTGAATCTATTTAAAAAAAAAAAATACTGTATCAAGGCAACGTTTCAGTATCTGTGTATGTAATACTTTCTACACTAAGTGTATTCCAAGCTTCTCGAGCCCTCTGCCTCAAAATCCGTTTTACCGCTGGATGCGGGGCTGTGCTTAGCTTAGAGTAGGCAGACCATTTTGCAGCTGCATCTGCGATTGCACGCCAGAATTTATTGATCATGGAACACCATGATCCTTTTGCATCTGCGTGTTGCCTTTACTACCACAAGGTGATTTTTACCCATTTTAAGGTGAATTTTTTCTTCGTATTTTACAGTCAATAAGTTTTCGTCTAATTCCTTCAGTTAGTTTGTGGTACGTTCTTCGTATGAGTAAATTTGTGACAGTAAACATTATGAAAAGTAACCATGCTGTCCGAGTGAACTGGGTAACTTACAGTGTTTTAATATATCTGATGGCAGGTAAAATAACGATCTGTTCAGCTTAAGTATTTGAACAAAACTGTCCAAATACTTATATTACTTCCATAGGTAAATATCTGTTTGGATATAGTATGCCTTCTAATAATCAACTATACTCTCTATTTTGTTTGGATAAATTCATTTTGAATGGTAAGTCAAAGTTTAAGATTAAATTTGTGAAAAACAACTAATTTCAATACCAATTTTAAAAATAAAATAAAATTATATCGACCATAACAAGATAACTAATATGTAATTCTGCCTCTATTACTCACTTTAACTCCATATTCCAATAAGGTAATCCTTTATTGCAGCATGTATAATAATTAAGAAATAATATTTAGTCTAAACTAATAATTAAATTTTTGGTATAACAAGGAATTATTGCGATTTTGGGCATATTATATAAATTCAAAACAGCTGGGGTCTGCCTTGGAAAATAAAAACTTACAATCTGTCCACACCAGAAAGGAAGAGGACATCTCTGGCGTGCAATCAATGTTGGCGGTGGTACAAATGAGGTTGGTTTCTTCTTTTTCCTTTTAGATAGTGCTGTTTTGGCGGCATATGGATTGGTGAAACGGCAATTGAAAACACCAGGTACACCATTGTGATGATTGTGTCCTAAACCACCATAGTACCTGATCAGAAAACATACAATATTATATTAATTTAAAACGATTATCATAAGTATATAAGCAAAATTATTAAATAATAATTTTTCAGAGAGTCTGAAAGTTTTAATTTTTTTTAGGGTTTAGAGAGATTTTAGAAAATTTATCCATTAGAATACCAAAAAAAGGTTGGAAAAAAACAACAGAACAACACGAGACAGCAGAACTGGAGTTAGAAGAGCACAGCGGAGGCATACCTAATGATAAGAGGACCATCTGTTGATAAGTATTCTAATTATTACTATAATAAGAAGTTTTAATGCTGAGAAAGTCCGCAAGAGATCGCTGGCTTGAGAAAGGACAAGTGCTAAATAAAAAAAATAATGTTATTACTATTATATTATAAGTAATGACAATAACATAGTAATTACAAAAAAAGTTGTAATAAACTAATAATTTAACTTGACGACTTAGAAACTTCCTGATAGGAAAATGCTTAGAAAAAACAAAATGTTAGAATGTTTAGAAAAAACAAAATAAAATAGCTCAGAAAAAAGCTATATGTGACACCAGTTTCATTAGAAACTCCTATCAGGAAGTTGCTAAAAAAAATAACATATCTGAGGATCTCTCCGAAGAAGAATTTCTTTCGTTATCAGATTCCCTGGAATATATATATAATTGAATTTCAGACGCCCAAAATATTATTTAAAAAAAAATCAGAACCTACTCCGATCGGATAATGCTTTACCAAATTGCAGGAGGATAGAAAAGGAAAGTGGCAGATGAACCTAATTTCTTTAGCAAACAAGCCAAGTAAAGCACTCCAAAATGTACTAACAATATTTAGAATAAGATATATATTTAATAAAAGTAGTTATTAAAGAGGGAAGCACCTGTATCTGGTTAAAGATTTATGATGATTCTTTTCAGGTTGAAGATCTATTTGCGTTTCAGTCTGGACTACTTCTCCATTTGGTGAATCTTCAGCGGATGGCATAGAACTTTCAGTCTGGCCCTGTAAAAGTTCAATTGACGGAATTAAACAGAATAAAAGTTATAATTGTCATGCACTAATTAATACCAATTACTTTCTTTATGGACCGAAGTATGCATATTTTTTATATTATAATATTCAAAATCACAATGACATAATATATTTTGGGGATAAAAAGAAGACAGTGTATATTTTATGAAACAAAGTTTGATGTACTATCTCCGATATCTATGTGATATCAGAGATCTTTTCTGTGAAACAGCGAGTTTGCAAATTGACTATGCATTATGTTATATTAACAGATGATATTTTCAGGTGCAGTCACTCAGAGAGTTCTAAAATCTTTAACCCAATAAAATAAATAAATATTTTTTCAACATTTTTGAGAAAATATCTTTCGAATGTATTATTTTGTCAAGTTTTCATAAAAACGTCTGTTTAATATCGTGTAACTTCCAAAACTAAGACAATAATCTTCAATAGGTCCACAAAAGGTGGAAAATATTTGAGCCATTCACCTCTGTAGTCAGGTTGAAGAAAAATAGAAAATTTTTACTGACCAGTTTTCAAAACTCTTAACACCAACACGAAACCGGTCGTTAAAAAGATGAGAAACCAGGTAAAATAGATATAATCTCAGACACCATAGGCAACAATCTTTAGAATTAAAATCAATCTTCCAACTTAATTTCAATGATAGGTTTGCAAAGTACTAACAGGTTTACTAACTTTAGATAATTATTCTATGTCAAGATAATGAAAAAATTTACCTGTTGATTTAAATAAATAGTTCTTGGTCTGTGCTCATATTTCAATCTTCTCACATGAAAATATCTATAATAAAGGCCCATGAAAACAAATCCAAGACAGTACACTGGTATTAAAGCTAATGGTTTCAAGCCAACCACTGTTCGATCCGGCAACGAAAGATACCAGGAGAAACAAAGTAGGAGATTCTCAAGTGTCATAACAACATAAAAGATTATCTGCAAAATTTAGATTACATTAAAACTCTATACTAAAACATTAAGCGCTACTTGAAAAAACAAAATTCAAAAAAGGTTACCATATTATAAGATCGTTGCTGTCTTTCCTGTATGTTTACATAAGAAAATATGTACACTGTAGCTATAACTGCAGATACGGATGTCCTCTTCATAACATGGTTTTCTTGATTACCACCTCCTTCAGTAGCACCTCCGTCTGGACAAGCTAATAGCAAAAACATTGCAAGCCAATGTAAGACTAATACGACAATGACCCAACGGCCGTATGCAGATGAATAGAGTACCAAAGCGCAGGCTCGACATCCTACGGTGCATAGTCGCCAACTCAACTAAATAAACAAATTTATGTTATAATGAAGAATCAAAACTTACATAAGTGGGTCTTTCATGGGGGGGGATCACTAGAAGTCGCCTCTAGACTACTTCACAGCAAAAGAAAAGAAGTCAAACTTAATTTTCACTTAGTTCAATTTTTTACTATTTTCAAATAAATGGTTATCGAGTCAGTTACCTGAAATATAACTCCAAGCCATGTGAGCACAAGCTTATGAACATTATGCACCTTGACATTTTTGCTGAAACTTGCCAGTGCCCATGACACGCTAAACAAAGAAAGGCAAACGGACACTAGATTGAGTTCTCGTAGCTCTTTATCCAGGGTGCCGCTCAAAAATAAATGAAGTTCTATCAGAAGAAGTGGAGCGCTTTGAGAAAATGCATGTATCATACGTAATATACACAGATCTCTCACTTCGAATTTTACACAGCTGAGATCTACTGGAAGGAACAGTTTGAAGTATCTCCACAGAATCCCAGATTGGCATGCATGTACTAACAGTAAACCGAAACGTCCGCATTTCGTACCTGTGGTTGATAGAAACCACTTTAAAGAAATTCCTTGCACTAAGAGTAGACTCAAACCTACAAAAAATATTATAAGATAACACCAGATTTCTTTACCAGTAGTGTATAAGGCATAAGCCGAAGTCAAATCAAACACTAAATCACAAAAGTAAGAGGCCAAACTAATTATATTAAACAGGAGATCGCAGAGTGGCAAAAATTGTTTATCTGACATACTAAAACTAGAAAAAACATCACAAAACTTTCACAACATGTTGTCCACAGTCACTAAACCACACTCACACACACGCGCACGAATTAAACCAACAACAAACTATAAAGACCTAGACACCATCCTGAATTCTTAACATTCCTCACAAATCGACTTAACCCTATATGCGTTTATTGATAATGTGCTATGTGCACATAAAGAATTTTGAAATTTAAAAAGGAAATATTATTTTGTACACTTGCTCAATATAGAACCATGAATATTATTAATAAGTGCATTCGAAGAAAATTAAACAAATTATGACTAATTAAAAAAAAGTTTATTATAAGCTTCTACTTAGTAGATATACATTTTTCCATACAATTAAAAATCTTATTCATAATGTATCAATAAATAACTGAAGATTATGTTGAAATTATTGCAGCAAATGAAATTTTATAACTTTTACTTTTTCATGTAACTGATCATTCGCAAAGTATTAGTAAAAAATACTGTTCTATATTTAGTTTTAGATAACTTTGGTAAAATTTAATTTCAACTAAAATTTAAAATATCAATTTAAAACTAGCGCTTTTACTTTGTCATACCTTTCAGTACCAGCAGTTGAGATTTACAGTTGAGCTAATCATTAGCAGTTTGTTGTGTCAGTCCACGCTATATTCATTCCTCATGTAGTATTAATGCATCTTTTTTTTTTAAGCTTCATAACAGAAAAATTTTTAGTGATATTAAAATTGTGAATAATCTGTTATACAATCATTTACTAAATGAATGATATGAAAATGAGTGAAAAAACGTCCAAAAGAGTTTATAGTAAATATAACTTGTAAGTTTATTTAGTTGTTTACTTCACGTTTCGTACTTTTTCTATTTTATACTGATTTTTTTTTTAATTTAAAGGCACATCTCAACGGATAAATTCTACATTGAACCATTAGATTTTATCAAAACCTTACTGGTCATCGATAGGGTTACAGCTGAAATACATGAAGAAGGTACTTAATGTTTTGTTATTTTGAGCTAAAGTATCATCTAATTTCTTCATTGCACGCGTAATTTGAGGGTTCTTTGCTTGATGGTACTTCTAATTTAAGTTTTATCTATTTAGGACAAGGCTTCAAATTTTTGAGAAATTCTTCAATGATTGCATTTCTTGTTGTTGCAATTATCAGACTGTTTTCAGTTAAAACATTTCTAATTTCTTTAATCTACTTTAAGTTTAATGGGAAAAAAAGATTATTATTTCAACCATAATAACCTTGAAATGTAGGTAATTATATTCAGCAAAACTGGTAATTAATTTAAAAAATTGACAGGTAATAAAAAAAATGGTAATTATGCAGAAGCAGTCCCCCAAGATGGCCGACCACTAAATTTACTAACCTTCTCACTCCCACTCTTCTATCACTCATGTGCTGGGTTAAATACTTCGATTATGTATATTTCGATTTCTTTTCTTCTTATTAATGTCAATTTTATATATAATTTTCTACAATAATTCATTTTTTTCCCTTGTTTTAAACTTTAACATTTTTTTAATAAACTATTTGCATGTTTTACAATTATTTCATTATTATTTTCTTTTCATTGGTGCCTAATTGTAATTAATGCATAGATTCTCAGTTCTCCTAATGAAAGTAGGGTACTTTTCCGTTAGCCGGGCGCAAGCGAAAAAGTGTTGTTCCGCTCGGGAGCCAAGTCGAAGCGAATGACAAAACAGTCAACGGAATAAATTTCGAAAACGTTCAGCTATAAACAAATATTAATTAATAGTAAGCAAATCAAGTTCAACTATAAACAAATATTAATGAATTGTAAACACTTTTTCGCTTGCGCCCGGCTAACGGAAAAGTACCGAAAGTGGAAAACTGAGTTAATACATTCCAAATCCAGAATACATTTAAATTGTAATCCGTAATTTGTATCTATTGAATATTTATAATTCTTGACTGGCAACTCATTTATCCTGGTGATCGGTCACCTAATAAAAAAGCGACACGCGCCGAGCAACATACCTCAAAGGTGGTGTGGGAACTGTTGCCAAAAAGATTGTTAAATTATTTTACTACTTGCAGTAGGTGTAACAAGGCGATAAATAATCGTAAATGAGATTATCGATGTTTTGGAGTTTGTAGTGAGTGTGATAGAAGAGTGGGAGTGAGAAGGTTAGTAAATTTAGTGGTCGGCCATCTTGGGGGACTGCTTCTGCATAATTACCAAAAAAATTACATTTTTTATGCGAATTTATTTGTTGGAATGATTTGGTATTAGGCACAAACAGAAAAATTGCACTTTTACTTGATATTAATTCCTTAATAGGATTTTTATTTCTTTCATATTGTCCTAAATAGGATATTTATTTCTGTTATAATTGAATAAGCGTATAAAATTGCATGCCTCAGCTATTACAATTAAAACTTGCCAACACATTAGATGAGTTGTACCTTTCTATTCGATAACATGTTTCCTTGATGCTTTGACTTTCTGAGAAAGCGATCTTAGCGTGAACTCCTAAAAAATAAATAAATAAAGAGAAATGACAAAAATTAGATACTATATCTTTAAAAGCATATGTTTTGTTAAGTTAGTGTAAGGTGTTCTTTAAATGAATGAATGAAGCACACAATTACTACTATATTAACTGGAATAGCTAATGTTGAAGGAAAAAAAATCCCTTGCTACATTGCTTAAAGCTTCCAACCAAATTTTTACTTTAATTTAGTGACTAAATGGAAAAAATATATTATATAGGTCATCAGAATTAATTTCGAAAATGATAATTTTTTTCCGGAATTCTTCTTTCTTTAGCATTTGGTTTTTAATATTCATTTCCAGAATAGCTCCTTCAAATACTTCTGAAATAATTTTTGAGACGCTAATTCATAAAGATGAATTTTGAATAGTGTATGACAGATAAGAGTCATTCTGTCTATTTATTTAAGCCTTACTCATACAAAAAAATGGTGTCATGTTTCTCTTACTCTATGTTTATTTACTTTATCCTTAAATATATTTGTTAAAAATAATATATAATTTGTAAAGGATTGAATATTTTAATGAATGAAAATGTTAAATTTCACAAGCGTTCACTCATTTCGTATTTTAATTTATGGTGTGTGCCTTTTATTATTTATTATGTCTGCCTATTATTTTTTAAGAAACTTATAGAATGTGATTTTAATTTTACCAATCGTCAACGTAGTCCGCTATCTTGGGCTTTGTATGAAAAAGGCTTACCTGGAATCCACTTAAAAGGACAAAACTCAACAGTCGTTTCCAACTATTAAAAGAGTCCAAGACATCAGATCTAAACTCTCCCTGATCAGCACAAGACTAATTTACATTACTAAATTAAAACCTATTTGGATGTACGGCATTGAACTATGGGGATCAATCAAACGCTCAGACCTCCAAAGAATCAAATCCTTGCAATCCAAAATTCTCTGCTCCATAGTAACGCTCCCTTCTGGGTCTCCAATCAAACTATCATACAGATCTTAATATTCCTTTCTGAGTGTTACCACTGGGTAACTTCTCCACTCTGAGTATTTTGTGATATTCACAGTGGTCATTGTTACTTATAGAATCTATTTATATATTTGCGCTGATTGTATAAATAAATTTAAAAAAAAAAATTACATTTTTTGAACCAATTATGCGAAGTTTATTTGTTGGAATGGTTTGGTATTAGGCAAAAACTGAGCATTACTGCATTACTTACATACTGATTCCCTAGAGATGTTCTTTTATGGTTTGAAATAGATGTAGAAGTAATCCTGTAGCTTTAAGACTTGTCCATGTTATTTTTATTGCCATAATTCAATTATTTATTAATTTAATTTTCTTTACAGCCAACGATGGCCAGATACCATCCTCTTCTTCTCAGAGACTTATATATGGTATTCTTGGTGTAATACACCTACTTTCCGGTCCACATCTGATAGTAGTCACAGACAGATCTCGTGTCGGTTTAATAAATAATCAAGATATATATATGCTTAGAGGAGTTTCCATTTTAAGTTTTGCCAGGACAAATACTCATTTAAGTGAAAGTCAGGTAGGCAAATATCGGTAATAATCAAACCTTAGAATTTTTATTTTAATTTAGATCTATTTCTTTAATTTTGCTATTTCTATTGAAAAATAAAATAAATATTTCGGTCATCATGATAGATATTTAATTTTATTTGTATAATAAGAATTTAGCAGAAGAGATAAAGTATAGATATTCCATTGAATTATAAATGGCAAAGAACAAACCACCAAAGATCTGAGTGTTTTACATCTCACAATATTACAATTTACTTATATTTTCTGTAGCTCCTTCTGTCTTTTGAATTCTTTTCTGAAATTGTGTAACACACCACCACTGATCATTTTCTGAAAGGGTTTCGACATGAAGGTTTCGGTCAAAATCCGTCAACCAGATATACAACTTTATATAATAGCATCTTTCATTTTTTCACGATTTTCTAAAAAGGTTCCAAAAATTCATACTACAACTGTTGCTTTTAATTGAATCATTTTACAAGGAAATTGATTTTTTGGGGGGTGACATTAAGATTTTTTCTTTTTTCTTCTTCTTTCTTGGCTCTAGGGCCCACGCCAGGACCTTGGCCACCTCAACCACTCGCTGCCATTCCTCTCTCACCTCCGCAATCCTTCTCCACCTTCTACTCCGATGCTTCTCAAATCGGACTCCACTTCATCCAACTAACGAAGTCTCGACCTTCCTCTTGTTCTAGCCCCTCCAGGGTGACAAGTCCACATTTTCTTGGGAATTCTTGCGTTTTCCATTTTTTCCAAATGTCCCAACCATTTAATTCTTCCTCTTTTTATCCATCCCACTAGATCCTGATCGTGGTACAGTTCCATCAGTTCCCTGTTTTTTCTTATTCTATACCTCTCTCCTTCCCTCATAGGACCAAAAATCTTCTGTAGAATCTTCCTTTCCCAAGCGTTTAAAATGCTAGTGACCTCTTTTGTCATTACCCACGTCTCGCTGGCGTACGCAGCAATAGGCCTTAAAATGGTCTTATATATTACCAGTTTCGCTTCCCTAAGTGCGCACGGAATCTTAACACTTTTTGAAGAGCCCAGAAACACCTATTTGCAGCCGTTATTAGTCTGAATTTAATTTCAATGCCGCACTAATTTTTCTCGGTCAAGACTGCCCCTAAATGTTTGAAGCAGCCAACCTTTTGGAAATTATAAGGTGCGCACACGATCTCCACTTCAAGGATTGTGCTGCGTCTGGTACTGACCTTAAACTTCGTTTTTCCTTCATTAATTACCAGGCCTTTTTCGATGCTGCTCCGAATTCCTGAAATGCACCCGCCAAAGCTGCCTTCGATCTTCCCGTTAGCACAACATCGTCAGCGTATGCCATATGTTGGCTTAACCTATTATAGATTGTGCCATTTGGGCAAGTACGTATGCTCTTGTAGCCTTTTCTAATGCAAGATTAAAAAGTAGAGGGGATAGCGGGTCTCCTTGTCGTAAGCCTTTATTAAGAAGAATTTCTCCGAGATAGAACCCTGCACCTTCACACAACCTTTCGCGTCAAGCAGAGTCATCGTAGTTAACCGTATTAATTAGCCGGGATACCAAAATTCCTCATGCAAAGAAGCAACTCATTTCTTCCCAAACTGTCATATGCCCGTTTGAAATCGATAAACAGGTGGTAGAGAGTTAAATTATACTCATAACATTTCACCAACATGTTTCTTAGGGAAGAGATATGATCTATGGTTGATCTGCTTTGCCTAAACCCACTCTGGTATTCGCCAAGTATTTTTTCAGCCCATTTATTTAACCTATTCATTAATAGGACAGAGAAAATTTTGTAGGCCGTATTTATGAGGAATATTCCACGGTAGCTTGCTTGTTTCCTTTTTTATAAATGGGGCAAATAATTGAAACATTCCAACCTTCAGGCATCCTTTCAACAGTCCAAATATCCCAAATCAGACCATGAATTTCTTTCTCCAACTCTTCGCCTGCATACTTGATTAATTCGGCTGGTATACCATCCTCCCCTGCAATTTTGTTATTCTTGAGTGCTCTTATAACGTCTATTACTTCTTCTAGCTCAGGTGGTTCCTCTACATCGGCGTCTTCCTCTTCTATCCTTGGCAGACTTGGAAGGACTTCGGCCCCTCCATTATCAGTAGGGTCGAATAAATTTCTAAAATACCTTAACCATCAAGACTACAGCCTTGCCTGCTTCCTCTTGTTTTCACCTATTGCTAATCTTAATCCTTCCTATACCCCCTTTTTGGCAAGAGACTCCATCAAGTCGAGTTGGATTTGTAATTCTCCTCTATGGTCTTACAAATTATTTTCCATACTCTCTTTTTGGTTTCCAGCGTTTTCTTCCTTTGTTCTTTAGACAGGACACACCCTAGGGCTACCTTCCCTAGGAAGCCGCTCCGGATGGAGAAGCTTGTCTGGGAGCTTTAAGTGGGCAAACTCTCCTCCAAACTGGGGGTCACCGGGCTAATCACCCGTTATCCTGAATTCCCGTGATTACGATACCTCAATCAAAAGAAAGAATCAGATGGATTTATTGGGGTGACACAGGCGAGGACAAGGACAATTCATACGGATGGTAACTTGGAATGTAAAAAGCATATTTGAACCGGGAGCTTGCAGGATGCTCGAGGAACAATTAGGAATTTATGGAATAGAGATAGTTGCCCTACAAGAAATTAGGTGAAGAGAGACAGAGTTGATGGAACTGAAAGACTATCTGCTTATAAACAGTGGACACAGAGCGAACATCCTTGGAACTGGTTTCATGATTAAGAAGACTCAGCACGCCCTTATCAATTACAAGGCAGTAAATGAAAGGATCTGTACGGTTAGGCTACGGGGAAAATTCTTTAATGTTACGCTGATAGGTGTGCATGCCCCTACAGAAGACAAGTCAGAGGAACAGAAAGATTCTTTCTTTGAAGTCCTGGAAAGAACATATAATAGTATACCCAAACATGATGTGAAAATCTTGCTGGAGGACTTGAATGCAAAGATTGGGAAGGAGAAAGGATACATGCCGGTCATAGGAAAATTCAGAGACATGAATGTACCAATGAGAATGGCCACAGAGTGATAGACTTTGCATCCGATAAAGGAATGTGTATAGATAGCACGCACTTTCAGTATAAAGACATTTACAAAGAGACCTGGTTTCACCGGACGGTCTTACAAGAAACCAAATAGATCATATCCTAATAGAATCAAGGCATGCTTCGGATATAGAAGATGTCCGAAGCTGCAGAGGAGCAGAGTGTGGCAGTGACCATTTCATGGTGAGAGTAAAGTACCGGCAAAGGTTGGCCGTGAAACAAAGTATAGGAACAGGAGGCACGATAGCTGCTGCATACAAAAGCGAAATACTGAAGAACGAGGAAAAAAGAAAGGCCTATGCAGGAAAAGTGAGACAGATTTTGGAGGAAAATGATAATTCTGATGGCAGTATAGAGATTAAGTGTACTAGAATAAAAGCCGCTACAAACCTGGCAGCAGAGGAAGTAGTAGGCAGAAGAAGCAAGGGGATTAGGAATGACTGGTATGACGAGGAATGTGCGCGAGCAGTCCTTGAAAGGAATGAGGCTAGGAAAGTTATGTTGCAAAGGATGACCAGAACAGCTAAAGAGAATTATAAAGGAAAGAGGGCAACAGTTAAAAAACTGTGTAGAGAAAAGAAGAGGGCTTTAGAAAGAAGAAAATTAGAAGATTTACAGGTAGTTTTAGCGGCCAT
Source organism: Triatoma infestans (assembly GCA_011037195.1). Taxonomy (NCBI): domain Eukaryota; kingdom Metazoa; phylum Arthropoda; class Insecta; order Hemiptera; family Reduviidae; genus Triatoma; species Triatoma infestans. The sequence goes on along the minus strand of JAAEAF010001370.1, from coordinate 76,833 downwards.
AATAGAAGAAAGTTTTATAGGGGATTGAGGGAAGTAATGGCTGGCTTTGACCAAAGGTAAATCTCTGTCTTGATGAGAAAAGAGAGTTAGTAGGTGATAGAGAAGGTATTTTAGCAAGATGGTTAAGGTATTTTAGAAATTTGTTCGACCCTACTGATAATGGAGGAACCGAAGTCCTTCCAAGTCTGCCAAGGATAGAAGAGGAAGACGCCGATGTAGAGGAACCACCTGAGCTAGAAGAAGTAATAGACGTTATAAGAGCACTCAAGAATAACCAAGCTGCAGGGGAGGATGGTATACCAGCCGAATTAATCAAGTATGCAGGCGAAGAGTTGGAGAAAGAAATTCATGGTCTGATTTGGGATATTTGGACTGTTGAAAGGATGCCTGAAGGTTGGTATATTTCAATTATTTGCCCAATTTATAAAAAAGGAAACAAGCAAGCTACCGTGGCATATTCCTCATAAATGCGGCCTACAAATTTTTCTCTGCCCTATTAATGAATAGGTTAAATAAATGGGCTGAAAAAATACTTGGCGAATACCAGAGTGGGTTTAGGCAAGGCAGATCAACCATATTCATACGGATTCAAAGGATTCTGCGAATCCTATGAATCTTTGATGTTTCGGATTCCATTACATCTTCCCTAAGAAACATGTTGGTGAAATGTTATGACTATAATGTAACTCTCTACCACCTGTTTATCGATTTCAAACGGGCATATGACAGTTTGGGAAGAAATGAGTTGCTTCTTTGCATGAGAGATTTTGGTATCCCGGCTAAATTGGTTTCCAGCGTTTTCTTCCTTTGTACTTTATATATACGCCATAATCTGTCAACTTGCCTGTTCTTAGGTAATTTTTTCAAGCGACTTTTTTCTTTTTCATTTCTTCTTTTAATTCTTCATCCACTATGCGGACCTTTTCTCTTTGATTCCAACTCTAGATTTTCCAGATGTTTTTTCGGCCGTCTCAAAGAAAATTGTCTTAAAAGCACCCTAACATCGCTCTATGTAATTATTATGTCAATCTGCATAGTATAATCTGGCTTTTTCTTCAATTTTTAGTGTATATAATGGATTTGAAAAGGAAAGAGAGAATGTTTTTTTCTAAGAGGAATAAACTGGAAACACTGTATAATGAGAGAACATACAAACTGCAAGGACTTTACATTAGAAGTTAGGTAGCGAGAGATATATGTAGAGACAGACTGGCTGAGTGATGAGATAGAAAGTTGCTGACTTGTTGTTAACTGGTCGTAAACTGTTGTAAAACTCCCTGAACTGTGCTGCTGTCGCTCTATTTATATGAATCGAACTGTCCCTCTTAGCCTGGCCTAGGTGGGGAGTAACTAAATTTGATTCATTTAATGTGTTCCTCCGCTCTGCAAATCCTATGAATCTTTGATGTTTCGGATTCCGTTACATCTATAAGCTTCCGCGACTCCTCTCTTTTCAATTTGAAGGCATTCACTTTCATATTAGGTTCATTTTTCTTTTTACTGAATTTTCTCTCTTCTTTTATAATTTTTAGGCATTCTTTTGCTAAAATTTGTGGTCGCTTTCCATTTCAAGCCTCTCTTTTTTTCAACGATATTAATAATTTCATTCCACTTCTCTTGCTTATTAAGAAATAGTCGATAATAGATTTTTAATAAGAATCATATTAGAAAAAAATCAGTTAACTGGAAGAACGATAAATAAATAAATTTAAAATAGTATAATAATAGAAATAGCAAAAAGCGAGAAGAGTTAAGTACAGTTTAAATAAGTGAATTTCTTATAGTACTTGACAAGATAATTCAGATGCTACGGTGTTTGAATTATTTGGTTTGATAACTAGCCTTAGGCTTATTATTTCTGACCTTTGTTATTTAAATAACCCCAAATAATATAAAACTAATTATGATATACTTATATAATTTTATTAATTATATTATAAGAATTAAAAATAAATTTTTATTCCAAAATTTGTGTTTTACAGATTGCAATAGATAAAGAATATTTATCATTATTAGAACTGATATTGAATTCTCCAGGATATTATTTTTCTTACACTTATGATCTATCACATTCTATGCAACGATTACATAATACTCCGCCAGATTTTCTGAATGTAAGTAATAGAGGTAATTGTACGATTGTATTTGGAAATTTTGGATATCGTTGTAAGCTAGTCGTAAAAGATTATCTTTCATTAATATTATGCATTTCAGAGACCACTACATTTAAGAGCGGAACAGAAATTTATATGGAATGAATACTTATTGAGTGAGTTCACCAAACAGGTTATGATACCAGAATACTGCCTTCCAATAATCTATGGATGTATCCTTGAATAATATAACTTAGAATGTTTTAATAACATATAAACTGTAAATAGTTTTTATATTGCTTTGCAAAGATAAGTCCAAATTCTTATCTTACAGGATATTTATATGATGACGCTATTTTTTCTTTATAATTATCATGTCTTATCAGTCTTTTTTATTTATCAGCCATAAATTGATAATTTAAGTTGTTTATTTAAACTTTAATTGATCATTTTTACTTTTCTTACTAATAATAATAGTAAGAGGAAGTATTGCGATATTGCCAGATTTTCGAAATGGAGTTTTCACCGGACATACATTTTTGAGGTTCCCTGAGTCCAAAAAAGTGGTATTTAGAAAATGGTCTGTGTGTGTTTTAACAGAATATCTCAAAGACAATAATTTGCAGGAAGCTGTTCAAACTTGGTAGCTGTTCCATTTACGTACTACCACCTCATCAGACACAGAGATTTCGGGCAAAATCTATCAACTGATAGGGAAAATTCACTTAAGAACAATTTCGGGGGAGGGGTGGGGGTTTATGGTTCCCTTCTAAAGTGCTACTTCATTTTATTACTTCAATTTTACCATCTAAATAATATTAATTTGAATTAAATATGTTGTCTAAATTTTGAGTTAGAAGAAAATCGGATGACCCGAAGTGCGCTTTTTACTGTAAAGTATTTTTCAGTTTTCTGCTATTTTCTCTATAACGGCTTCAACGATTCTTTTAAACCCGTGTGCGTGAATTACAATTTTTATTTGCAACATTTCTCCGGATAAAGTCATTTAAGGGGGCTTTTAGGGAAGGGTAGGGTTACATTTTCTTCTAAAGTGCTATCTTTAATTGATTTATACATTTCTTCAGTCTAAACAAAATTAATTAGAAATAATAAGACTGTCAAACTTTGGAGTTTCAAGAAAGTGAGTAATTCGGAAGTGCGTTTTTACTGAACAGTTTTTCATTTTTCGCGGTTTTGCCCATAAAAACCCCGGCGGAATTCATTTAATTTGGTATAATTTCTATGAATATAGAAGAGATCTATCACTTCTGTTTCAAACTTTTTATTGAGACATTCTTTTAAAGAAGTTTTCGGGTTCGAGAGGAGGTTAGGCTTTCCCCAATAAAGCCATTTTATTAAGTTTAGATTCTGCCATTGAAAACTGAAGACAAACATTTCTTACAAATGATAAGTTTGAAAAAAAAAATTCGTCAATTACAGTTTTGTAAACTTACACAGGAAGAGAAAATTGTTTGAGTGTTTCACACCCGATTATTATTATTATTATTAATATTATTTTGTAAAACGAAAGTTTAAATTGAACAGAAATGGTTCCTTAACCTTTTTATGATTTTCTTAGTTGTATCAATAAATCCTTGTGTATTACGTGGACGTTCGTTTACGTTCACTTTGATATCACGCAGGAGTAAAGAAAGAGCTGGTAGACGATTATTTATTAGAGGAGTAGATAGTAAAGGACATGTGGCGAATTTTGTAGAAACTGAACAGATAATTGAGACCAGCACAGATAGAGGTAGTTTCGTTCAGGTAATTCGTCGCCTTTAGATTAATGATAAATTTCCAATTTTATATGTTTAAGTTGTAATGCTTTTGGAAATACAGTGAGAGAGATTAGAGATAAGAGATGAGAGAGAGAGAGAGAGAGACTTTTGAAAATTATATCGCTCTTTATATAAATGAATTATTGTCATTCATAAAATGATCTAGTAAAGAGGGTTTGCCTAACATTGAAAAGCAGCTAGCATAACGTAGTCAGTGCCTTATACCTTATTTTAAGCTAAAGCATTGCACACGAAGTATAAAACATGAAAATTATAACTAATTAAACAATAATTTATGTATATATATTTTTTAATTTACAGACAAGAGGTTCTATGCCATTTTACTGGCAACAATGGCCGAATCTTAGATATAAACCAAAGCCAACTGTAATACAAAATGAAAATCATTTAGAGGCATTTAATAAACATTTTGAAGAACAAGTATTGGAATATGGAAAGCAGATTATCGTGAATTTAGTATGAACGTTTTTTTGAAATTTAAAAATCTTATTTAATTTTATTTTTTCAAGTTCATTTATCCAGTATTTTCCGAATACTTTTCGTAGGTTGATCAGAAAGGAGCTGAAGGAAATTTAGAACAGTTTTTCAGAGGACTTGTAGCACAATCTGGAAATCCAAACTTAAGGTTTGTGGGAACACCAAAAAAAAAAACAAAAAAACTTTTGCCTCCTCACATAAACAAAGTGCAAACTTTATTTTTTTTTACCCGCTTTATTTATATAAATTATCATTTTTACTAATAGGTATGAAGCATTCGATTTCCATTCAGAATGTTCCAAAATGCGATGGGACCGACTTACTATATTGATCGACCGATTAGCCCATGAACAAGAGGAAATGGGTGTAATGTTGACCATGGGAGATGGTAAAGTGGTAAGTAATTTTTATTTTATTTTATTTTGTTTAAGATTCATTAAAAGTATTTAATTGATTATGTACTGTTTGGTTATCAGCAAGCTGCATTGGAGCTTAGAAATATAGAATTTAATATTTTTATAACTTACTTCCTCTAAAGGGAAGAAATGGACTTATTCAGGAATTTTGATCTCCTTGCGGATATCCAGCTTTACAATTGTTACCCTGACATTCCAACAGGGTCTGCCGGGTTTAGCATAACCAAAGGCAATGTAACTCACAACTACAGACACACTTACTCAGTCACGCTTTACGAGACAATTCTATGTCTGAACGCTGACACTCAGCAGTGCTTTAACTGATTTATTTAGGATTCAGAGGATTTGGTCTTTTGAGTCACTCTAAAAATAACTTCCTAGTTTAACCGAAATTTGCAAATTAAAAATAAAATATAACCAAGAAGCATAAACTAAAACTAAAAAAAAAAGATTATATTTTTGATCAGGGAGAGATGAATGATGTTTATTTGCCAAAAAATTCACAATTTCAAGCTCAGTATTTAAAATATATTGAAATTTTCTCCAAAATTTTTTTAAGAGCTTTCTATTGTCTAGCATTTTTTCCCCAAAACTTTGGACGTCAAAATGTTTGGAAATGGTTCAAAAACTTCATTAATAAAAATGTAATATTTGATACATGTTGTTGGAAAGTTAAAAAAAAACTTGTGGTGCAACAGCCCAGCAGTTCCCTCGTTGGTTAGTTCTGACCTTCGCTACCTAGGTCGCTACGAACTGAAGCTTCCCATTTTTTCTCACGATGCTGGGTCAGCACCAAGTTTGTTCTCACAGGAATCGAACCCTGAATTGTCGGTAGCAAGTTAATATTTCATTTAATGCTGTGTGAATATAACTTTAAATAATAATTTTAAATATTGGCTAATAAATAGAATATAACCTTATTTAGAAAAGGTTTTAGGACCTGCAGGGTCATGAATGTCGGAACCTATATCAATGTGTAATCATTTCTTTTTTGAATATGTTCCAGGTTAGTCAACAGGAAGGAGTGTTCAGGACTAACTGTATAGATTGTTTAGATAGAACAAACGTTGTACAATCATTATTGGCCACTGTCAGTCTGGAGTTTATATTAAAGGTCTGTAATCGCAGACCTAAGTATATGTACATTCTGTCATAATTCCTACTATTGAAGAAGGATGCCACATATATTCAAATAGAGAAATGTTCAAAATAATCTAGGATCAAGAATGTTTGATGGATTGAAATAACAAATTTGCTAGTGATGATTGGTGTTCAATTCCGGGGTTGTCTTAAGATTTCCATCTTTTAATATAGATTCTACGTTTTATTGGTCTAGACTTAAAAGAAACATGGGCAAAAATTGGTGTTAGGTTTAATTTAAAAATGTTAATATAAGGGGAAGGAAGGGGAGAATTTGACTTATGAATCGTCTTATAGCAGAAAGAGGAAGTAGTTCATCCTGACAAGTGTAGCATTCTTTCAAATTTTCGAAATTGAAATTTCATCATCCTAATGGCAGGTTTTAAAACCAGGTTTAAAAAATGTTTTTCCAAATACAAGTGAATGGTATATGAATAAGGTATGATAAATGGACTAACAAAAAATGAAAAAATCACAGGAACTTAAAAAGGCTCTAACTCAAAGGTTTTCTTTATACTTGGTACGTTAATATTTCGACCTTTATTTGAACTATTTTTCCAAGAAAATTGATTTTTGAGACTTCTTGGGAAAGTTGATTTTGGAGGGAGCCGTTTTCTTAAAATGGTACAACCACCTCTTCATATTCGAAACCTAGTTGAAATATGTTAATAAAATTTTAAGTTTGAAGAAATTTGGTTTACCAGAAGTGCCATTTTACTGAATAATATATTTTTTTACTCCTTCACATGTTCTTAAAAATTGTTTAAGTAATTAATGAATTTAATTTGATCTTGGTGAACTATATTGTTCAAGTCGAGCGCTTTTTGAATCAATTTGTAGATTTTACTGTCATGGTAGGAAGCAGCAATTTTAATAAGACAACCGTAATATAATGAATTTTGAAAAATAAAAATTCTGACTTTTAAGGAAATTTATTTGTTAGAAATGAGAGATTGCACTAAGAGAATCAGTCATGTTAGTGTTTCATACTGATTTCTTTTATCAAACCCCCAAAAATTATTATTTGTTTAGAACCTTTACTTTACCGTAGATAGTATTAGTTGCCCTATCAAAGTTATTATTTTTAATACATATTTATGCCGAAATAGACATCTTAGTGTGTAATATTTATAAAAATTTTAATCGAAGATCAATGACTTTAAAACTAACAATTTTTTACTTACAGAAAATATATCTTCTGCCAGCAAATGGTAGTGTTCGTGACGATGCCGGTTTACAACAGATGTTACGCCATGTTTGGACGGATAATGGTGATCGTATGTCATTACAGTACGCTGGAACTGGTGCACTGAAGACTGATTTCACACGAAATGGTGTTAGAACGCATAAAGGATTGTTGCAAGATCTTAAAAATTCAATGCTTAGATATTACTTTAATAATCTCTATGATGGGACCAATCAGGTATATTATTAATTAAAGTTATTTCAATTATTAAAAAGCCAACCTTTTTAAATATAATGTATTTATTAGGTAATTTCTCTTTTGGTTTTTATAGGATTCCATAGATTTGCTATTAGGGAATTATGTTGTGGTGCCCGGTGAAGGTATGTCTGTGAAAAGTCCTTTGGAGTCTGAAAGAGGCTGGAAATATAATACAGTTAGTGTTTCTTATATTATAACCTGTTCATAAATTAGATATTTTTAAAAATTAAACAGCTGTTTTTTTAATCTGCAGTTCCCTATTGTGCTGCTGATGGCTGTGGCTATGTTTTTTGCAAACCTTGTAGCTCCTCCTGGTGAGTTATGGTTTTTTTTCTTTAGAACATTACTAGTAGTTTTACTATTTAATGAATAATTTTTGTATTTATTTATATTTAGAATATACAACGTTTAATTTGGCCTGCCTGATGTTCTGGGGCGCTATGATGTCACTCACCACGGCCACCATTTTCTATTGTAGTAGTGAGTTTATTGATTGTCCTAGATTGGTACAACATCGCCTAACTGCTGTATCATCGCGACCATGACATAGTATTTCATTATCTTCTATGGAGGTAGCTTTTGGGAGGTAAAAAAAAAACTGGTGTCGCAAAATAACAATATAGGACGTTTTATATTTGTTGTGTACATAAATAAATTAATGACTGTTATTTAAATAATTTTGTCTCATTTCATATTTCCTTTTAATTTACAATTTTTTCTATTTTTCTTAAAAAAAAAAAATGGTCCCGAAAATCCTAGAAAACACTAGCTAAACTAATGAGAACTGAAGCAGAAAGAAACTATTTGATTTTTATTCTATGGTTTTGATTATATCCGTGATTTGCAATTATTGGGAAAAAAAATAGCATGGACCCTCGGACTGAAAAAAAATCCTGCTCTTAATAATAATTGATAACTAAATGTCGAGATGATGTTCTTTTAATCACCTGCGTTAATCACAAAATTCTGATTACATTCTCTTTAGTAAAAACTTTCTCAAAGAGACAACACGTATTATGTTTATGTCCCCAGAATAGAAAAAAAAAGATTTTTGGCAAATGGTATGTGTGTACAAAATATTATGGAAAAAAAAGTCGCAGGAAGCGTAAACAAATTTACTGAATAGATTTCTGCATGTTTTGGAAATTTCTCTAAAACTTGTCAACGATTTTCTTAAAATGTTGGAATGCTAACTATATATACATATATAAAATAATCTCTTAACCTTCGTTTTAAACATTTTTCCGGAATTGAATTAAATTATTGGGGTATGCTCTGGAACTTTGTGACAGATTTCTAAGGGTATGGATTTGGTCAAGGCGATAACTTGTGAACTAGAATGTAATACATTCAAGTAAACACCTGCTAGAGAACAGTAGGAGCCCTAAGCCATCCTCATTTATATTGAGGATAATAAATAAAGCGTAATAAGATATTTTGAATACTCTTTTTATCTGAAAAAATATTTTGATAGAGATTCCTAATTGGAAAAAACAATGATATTTCAAGAATTATTTACAGATACAAGTAAATATAAAGTGTCTTTTAGAAGTAAAGATTCTTTTGCACTTTCTAAATACAATAGTAATATTAGGTTGTCCAAAAGTTATATGATAAAATATCATTAAATAAACTTATGTACCAAAAAGTCGCCCTACCATATTGCGCTTTGATTCCTTCATCTAATTAATATAATAAAATTAAATATGTTGACAAAATTCCAAGTTTTAAGAAAATCGGTTGACCGAAAGTGCAATTTTACTAAATAGTTTATTAAAGTTTTTTGCAATTCAAAAACAATGTTGGGTCTCACTATACCGATTATAAATACAAATACTTTGGTTTCAAACTTTTTCCCGAGAAAATTCATTCAAGGGGGATGTTTTCCTCAAAAAAAAATTACAATTTAGATTTTACCCACTTTTTACAAATGTATAATACCATAAGTTTTATGGTAAAAAGTAAAAACTGCAAATGTTGTTTCTACTTCTTTACCAAAAACCATTTTAAATGATACTAATTTATTATAAAACCAGTTTGGACTTTTACATAGTTTAACTCTATTCCTTCCTAATTCTATGCACATTTATAAAAATGCTTGCTAAGGTTATTTTTCCAAGGCTTCTTTCTATATATCTCTTTTTTTCATCCGCCCTATTGTAAATATAATAAATAATTACGAATATTATAATTAATATCTTCTCGTTTTTTTTTTTACAAAGTTGGGATTGTCTGAATTGCTCCTGGATGGCTAAGATCTAACAGAGAAATGTCATGTGGTCCGTCCAAGACCTCGACTGTATCTCCAGCTCAAAACTCGTTTTATCCATAACGACATTGGACATCCTCATCTACATTTGAACTACCAAATAATAAAGAGTACAACAAACGTTTCAAAAACATTTATTCATGAAAACATTTCGATTCAAAATTCAATTAAAAACATAAAAATACAACTTAAAAAAAAAATTACGATTAAATATTTACAAAATATATGCATATTTTTTTTTTTGTAAATTCCATATTTTTATATATTTTTTTGTTCAATTAATTTATTATTTATTAAAATAATTATATTATTATATATTGGCACACATTACATGGGGGGGGGGGTTGAGGGCTGTGTTGGAAGGAAAATTTGAGAGGAGAGTAAAAAGAGAGAGGAGGAATGTGTTTATTGACGATTGTAATAGGGTCACGATTTATTTAGATCGATTTCCTTGCATTTTTGAGAATCACAACTCTGAGACATCTGATTGGCCGAAGGACATGCTTTTTCCAAATGTTTCAATGATTCAGACAGGAAATTCTGTAACGTTTGAAAAAAAAACTAGTAAAGAGCTTAATAACTTTATAAAAAAAAAAAGGAAAGAAAACAATCGCCATTTTTCTTTTTTAACAACTCTATCTTTAATAGGTAATATATATATAAAGAGAGAACCTGTATGGCTGTAAGTGCGGCGACAATAGCTGGGCTTCCAAAGCCATGTGATATTAATGAGAAATGTGTTAAATGCCTCTGTATTCCTGGCTCTAGGATATGTTGTGGTCGAGTATTGCACAATGGAGATCTATCCTGATTTAATAATTCCATCAATTCTTTTGTTACTTGTCTGAAAAAAAAATTAAGTCATTTAACAGATAGATTATTATTATTATTATTGGAAGTTCTTTTAGATCATGAATAGTTGAACAGTGTTGGAATATTCAATGTTGCTAGTATTTCATTTAATAATTATATATTGACGTCATTGGACATAAACTCAGTCAGAGAGGGCTTTCATGGAAGAAAATGCACACAACCAGCCTAAAATCATCGATTTCCAATTATCGTGGATCGCTAATAAACTCTAGAGCAGATTAAAGAGAATTACTTATGTTTTGTATTTAAATTTATATATCTATTTTTGTATTTGTATTGCAGACCGTATTACTTATTTGTGTTTGCTAACGATAGTTCAGTTTACTGATACATTGACATAAGTACAAAAGAAATGTTTTCTCGTGAATGTACTGTGACTTTCACAGATTTTTCTTAAGCACCTGATTAGATCTCTTAAACGTCACTCTAGTTTAAAGAGATTTCTCTGCATAACGAGGCATCGAAGCTTACTTTTTGTAGCATTTGTGAGATAAGAGGAAACATTTTCCATCTTAAAGCAAGTGCTTGGGTTTTACAACCTTCCTTAAGGAAATTTAATTCTGGGAGTGCGGAGAATGCTTCAGCTATATAAATATCTTCGGTGGTTCGGCTCCGGATTGAATTTCTGATTTAAACCCGGCATATTGGTTATTGTTTTATAAGCCAATGTGACAGGTTTAATATAACGCAAGGCTTAATCGTTGTCAACCAAAAATAATATGTGGGTGGTTCCACAATTCTGGATAACATCCGGTATTTTATCCGTCGGAGCATGCATATTATTTTGGTTCCTGACTGGTTTCGGATTTTCAAGTTCGTGCAGAGAGTTCACTTAGATGTCACCGGTGAGTCTAACAGAAACATTTCGTTGAAGTGAACTCTTTACACGAACTTGGTGAATTTGCTCTGACGATGGATAAAAATCCGAAACCGGTCAGAAACGAAACTAATGCATGCTACGACGTATAAAATACCGGACAAAAATAATAATTGTAGCAGATTAGCAACTTCACAAATAGATGCCAAAAACATAGATACAGATACAAAGACACATGATAGATAGTCTTTTAACATTCATGTCAATAAGACCTTTCCAGGAAGACATTTTGCCTTCAGAAATTACCTGATCGTTTTTCATGAAACAAGTAAAATGAAGATAATAAAACGCTTACTTTGTAGCATGAATTAGTTCCTTTCTTCTATAACTATCAGAGGGATCGGATGTATGCTGCCTAGTTAAATATTCAGCCACCTGTCTAGCAGGAAATTCTGTTTCACAAACATAACCAAAATCTCTTGCCAAATGAATTGCTTCACCTATAAAAACAAAAAAATAAACAGAAAGTAAGATTAATATTATAAATACCTAAATTAAGAACAAGTAGAAATGAGTTTAACTCTTATAAATGAAGTTTTTTTGAAAATAAACAAAATTTAGGTAGTCGATACAATGCTAAGTAATCAGCCGGAGTGAAAAGTAACCTAGATTGTAGAAGAAGACATTACCGTTATGAATTTCAATGAAAGTAGTATATTGCTCTTATTAATCTTATTTTGGAAATTTTTAATAGCAGTAAATTTCGTAAACAACTATTTGGAAAATTAGAATATTCATTCATAAATTTTAAGAATGCCCCAGGAATTACCTTCTTTGCAGCACAAACATAGATTTCTTTTATTAGTTTAATCAAGCCATTTCGTATGTTAAATATTAAATTACAAATCTAGACTAAGTTACTAGGTAGAGATATGGTTTATTAAAAAATCCGGAAATAATTAGTAGTGATGTGGGCACATTGGACTTTGTTTAAATTCTAATAAATTTTCTTCAAATTTGGAATTTTTACTAATCAATGTATTTAATATGAAACCGTTCAAAACAGTGAAATAGCACTTTTCAAAGTCTATTGCCGTAGCTCCCCCAAAAGCTTCCTCTCCTTAAAAATAAATTTTCCCAGAATATATGTTTCAAATTAAAGTGATAATATGGTAAATAAATATTAAAAAAAAGAATGAAAATATCACCGATTAATCAATGAAAACGTGACCTTCCGCAATTATCTCAATAACGAAAAATTCGCAGATACTTTAAAACTTGCTTTACCAAAACAACTTTTCAAAAGATCTATCACATTGTTTTAATATTAGTTTTCCAAGTATTTATAGGCTGCTTTACAGGATTTATATGAAAATTGTAATTTTAATGAACCTTTGCCAGCCTGATACGAAATTATATTTTAATATAATTTACATTATTCTTTTTATATCTTATATAAACTACCCAACGTTTCAACACATACGCGTGTTATCATCAGGGGTTTTTACATATTTAATCTTAGTTATAATGTGATTTTAATCATTATTGGAATCCAGTATCATGAGTGTCCATTTTGCTTTTAAAGCGTCAGGTATTAAATTTTTTTTTTTTTCACATTCGTTTAATACTTTACTCCTTGGACCTTAATTTTAGGGGAGCTGAGAATCACATACTACATATTGAAAGTAAGTAACTACTTAGTAAAAATTCCAAGTTTAAAGGAAATCTGTTAATTAGAATTTTAATAATTGCCTTGGGAGAAAAAAAAACTGGTGTGAAACACTCACACAACTTTCTCAAACTGCAGTTAAACAAAATTGTAACTGACGAATTTTCTTCAAATTTATAAGTTTTTCTAAATGTTTGTCTTCGGTTTTATATCAATGGGAGAATCTAATTCAATAAAATGACTTTTTTGAAGGAAAGCATAACCTCCTCCAATCCTCCAAAACTTCTTTAAATGAATTTCTCTGTACAAAGTTTCAAACAAAAGTGATAGATCTCTATATTCACAGTTAGTGAAGTTCAGTTCTGGCGTTCAGTAGAAACGTACGATTGACCGATTTTCTTTAAAACTCGAAATAATGGCAACATATTTAATTCTATTTAATATTGTTTAGATGATACAATTATATAATAAACTGAAATAGCACTTTAGAGGAAAACATAACCCCAAACCTCCCACAAAAGCCCCCTTAAACGACATTACCCAAAGAAATATTTCAAATAAAAATTGCAGCTATTTGATGTGTAGTTCACTTACTTAGTTTAAAGAAAATATTGGAGTTGTTTTAGAGAAAATCGCAGAAAACTAAAAACTGCTCAGAAAAGTTGCACTTCCGGTCAACCGATTTTCTTCAAACTCCGAATTCTCTCAAAAAATGTTATTCTAATTGTTATAATATAGATGATAGAATCTTATAATAAAGGAAAATAGCACTTTAGAGGAAAGCATAACCTCCCCAAAAGTGATTTAAATGAATTTTACCGGACAACTGTTTCAAATAAAAATTGCAGCGCTTTGTATGTGCGATTGTATTGGAACTTTTAAAGCAAATGGGTGGAACCATTTTTGTAAAAATCACAAAAAAGTGAAAAAAAAATCATTCATTAAGGTGAATCCGGTTGATGGATTTTGCCCAAAATCTTCGAGCCTGATACGGTCGTAGTGCCTAAACGGAATACTAAGCTTGCGCTTACTGCGACACACACACACTCAGGACCATTTTCTAAAAACGATAGTTTTGGACTACGAGGAACTCGAAACGTGTATTTCCAGTGAAAACTCAATTTCGAAAATCTGGCACGATCGCAATACTTCTTCTTATTAATAGTAAGAGAAAATACAAAATCTTGTGTAAAACACACACGACCTTTCCTTACTGCTATTAATAATCCTTATTATCTATAAAACATAACTTTTCGTTAACATGAAAATTTATTCATATGTCCTAACACAAAGCGAGAGGTGGTGGGGCGGTATGGAAGTTATCCAGGCAGGTATAGAAGTGATCAAACTATTTATTCAAGGCGAAAAAACTGTTTAATCAAAACATGAACTATCGGGTCTTGTCTCGAGAACATATGATTGATGTGATCAAGGTGACAACCGGCCGTTGACGCCTTATACATTTACCAGATAGTTTTATGGGCCCATCAGATCAATTTGTTATCAATGTGTGATCACAACCGTTTTCCTATTCATTCATACTAGCAATTATTGATGGATGAATGGAACAAAATAAATAGAAATCTAATAAAAGATTACTGGCGCTTGTAGCCTTTGGGGGTTTGCGCCAAAATAAATAAATATTGTTTTTATTTTAATAAGATTTCCATTGGTCTTCCAGAAATTAAAATTACATTTCACTATACTGTAATCACTAAAATGTTTTCTATCTAGATTACAATATAATTACAACAAACTTCACTATATATACATAATATATATACTTGATACTAGTCATAAACAATAGTGCAGACTGGTAGACTCCTCTAAACAACAAAAGAATCCAATATAATGTGAACAATAGTTTGGTAGCAACAATATACCAACTACCTCCTCCTCATCACAACAAATATATATATATATATATATACAGCTAACAACAAACCAAAAGGTAATTAAACTTGGGCTTCCATTCATTAGCAACACACATACTACTATCAACAACAACATCAACCTTATAAATGAAATTAATTTTTAATTTAACTTTCAAGTAAACAAACACCCAATGTCTATAATATATTGAATCATACGTATAACGAACTAGAAAATAAATTTCTCAACATATTTGTATATATTATTATATTACATAAACTTTTTTTTTTTTTTTTAAAAAACAAAGTTATTAAATTATATGCACGGCAAGGGTATAACAATAACATCGATACAATATTATTTTATTATATTTTAGCTCTATTAATGGCCATTGCACATACTAATGGACAAATAAAAAATGAATTGCAATCAATAAATCTATGTTCAACAGATCAGGATTTGATTTATAAACAACAAGAAGCAGTTGAAAGATTGTTTTTCAACAGAATATCTGGCTAGAAACTGTGGTCTTAAAGATAAAAGGAGACCATCTGAAATGTACCAACTTTTCCCCTCAATGAAACATGTGGCAACTCTACGATACACAACGAGAAAAAAGTTAGGAAGGTTGCACCAACGTCAACTTGAATCAAAACGGTGATTCATGCAAACTAGAAGTCAATACTTACTTAACCTGTCAAACGAAAAACAACATACAAAAAACGGTGGTCTACTTTTAGAATAGTGAAAAGACTTAACTTACATCCTATATCGTACAATGGAGTGTTGGGAAGCCTAAACTAGGTGCCTAAATGAGAGGGGGAGTCATTAGCACTTGCGATCGGAAGACGGAAAATCACTACCGAATAGCACAAAAAATTAGTGCTAACTTTCAGATTAAAACGCCTACACATCATAAAACTTGTAATTAATTTATATAACGATTAACTGAAATCTTTAATAGGAAAGCTATTTTATCTGGACATTCCAAATGACTAAATTTCCTTTAAACGGAATAAAATCCAATTGTGAAACACCCACACAACGTTGTTTTAAATATCGAGCCTTAAAATTTGTCTAAACACCGGCTGATAGGTACAATAAATAAGGTGACTAGAGCTATTGCAGTAATAATAATAAAAAATGGGATCAATATAAAAAGAGAAAAATCTATTAAAGAGAAACGAAACAAATATATCTGTACTAGATCAATGACCACAGATCCTATAAATAATAGCAAGAAATTTAGCTCAGTGCTAGTGCTCTGGACCTGGGACACGGAGGTCCCGGATTCGAGCCCAGCAGTGCTGCCATTAGATTTTCTCTTCCTAGGAGCTTACGGTCCATTTCCGGTGATGGGCAGTGTTGTCTGTGACGAGAGAAAACTCTGCCCAGAGGCCGGCAATGCACTGGGCAGGCTCCGGACGCCAATTAACTCAGAGGATGACGCGCCTTAAATTACAAAAAAAAAGAAGAAGCAAGAAATGTGAAATATATTGATATACAATTTCTAACATATAATTTATATATTATTAATATTTACCTTCCACTAATGAAGTTAACAGAGTGACATTTGCTGCTTTTCTTCTGCCGGCTGGCAAATTTAAACCTATATTTTCCAATTTTTCTCTGAGCAATCTGCCACCATTTTTTGATTTAGCCCTATAAATATTTAAAAATATAAATGAATTTATAAGTATAATTTTTTTAATTTTATTCCATTTTAATTTTTCTCTGTTGAATTTAAAGCATTTTAAGCAATCTATAGAAATGGATTGCCGTGATTTTGGCGTGCTTTGCCTGCAACATAATCGTAAGGCACGGCCCACAAGCTGCGTCTCTGCATACATCATGTGAGGCGTGACATGTTTTTCTATCACAAACGGAGATTCTGGCCGAAACACAGAAAGTGGTGATATAAGAAGACGAACACCATACGATACAGGAAGGAGAAGTTAAGGAGTACTAGGGGAGTGGAAAAAGCGTATATAAATACACGCTACTTCCAACTCAAATTCATCCAAGTATATCTCACGTCCACATCAAGAAGTCATCATACATCGTCACTCTGCCAGCTCAGTCAGTCCCTCTTTCAGCAACTATACAATTTTCTAGTTCAACAGTGTAAAGTCCTTGCCCTACTTGTAAATACACAGCGTTCAGTCAATACAGCATTTCCTCGGTTTACCCATATAATAACTTCACTACACTATCATTCCATTTGTCTGAAGAAGTTATTTTTTGTAGATAAAAAACATTTTTGTTGTAAAGCTTATATAAAGAAGGCTTAGAGAAGAAGTATTCATTTGCTTCAAAGGGTCGCACAAGAATTTTACACTGTGCCCATCCTTAAAGCTGTTCCCTAAGTACTAGACGCTCATACCAAAGGCGAAGCGTTTTAACACTTAATTAAAAATTAACATGTTTACAATTAACTTTAGCACAGGAATTAATGTGTGGTAACAGAAATCACATCTCACTCACATTTATAATTGCGTGATTTCTTATAACTAGTGTGTACGGCTATCTTCAAATAGTAAAATAATCTTTGTTGTCCAAATAGGATTTTAATAATTTATACAATTTACAGATTATTTCTGTATCCTTAAATTATACCAACTTCAAAATTTCTTTGAAAGACGATATTCTATAAAAAGATCAAAATTTATATAACCAGTAAATATAAAAAGATGAAAGGTTTTTATAAATATATTAGTCGGCCGTAAGAAAATCACGAAAAGGATGCGTGATTTCATCGTTGCCTTTTTAATTATCGTATAATGACTTGAAAGAATCTCTGCATTTATTTGTTAAATACAAACAGTAGTGTCTTTGAACAGCAGGAGATCTCGCCGCACCACCTGCCTGTTCAGCTAGTAACCACATGATGATCATATTATAGTTTGGTATTTATGGAGAGGAAAGTGATTTATTTTATTTATTAGGAATTATTGGTAATTATGAGAGTCATTATCATCATTAGTTTTCCTCATTTACTTCATTATTAATTTGTCAACACAACAGTATATTAGAATATTTAGTAATATATTTTTTTTAATGACTTACCTCCTTAATACACCGCCCAACAGGGAAGCATTCAAACATTCTGGAGGGCTAAGACGTCGTTGTACCTCGGCAACGGTAACTTTATATTTTGATGTGGACGATAACAGACTCAATCTTCCTGGTACTGAACAAAATATATCGCTAGGTGATGCTGTCATACCTTTATTGTAATCACGGTTGGTTTTTAGACCTGTAACGTTTAGCAATATCAGTTCTGGCAGATAACATTCACAGGTTAAATTATAAAAAAATATCCATACATAGGTACTTTATTATCGAACCAGTTCTCTGAGATTTTATTCCTTTTTTAATGCTTTGTCTATCATCGTAAGAATTATAAAAATAGGGGTTTAGTAATAAACAGTCTATTCTGAAGAGCTATAGCGAACTAAATAAAGACTAAATAACTAACTAACTAAATGAATAAATAAGATTCAGCCAATCTGTTATTTTTTTCACTTAATGTTCTAGTTTTTTACATTTTATTTACCAAGAGTATAGTTTAAAAACAAAATGTATAATTTTATAAAAAGCAATGAACGAGCAACTATTGTAGTTCATACTTTTTTTTAGTTAGGTTAGTTTTAGTAGTTTGGATGACTAGTAAATGTCGGCATAAATAACGCTGTGCCTTCCTGATTTCATCGAAAAAAGTACAATGAAAAAAAAATCAAGTCTTCCTGAAATTAATCTCCTAGATTTAACCTTTTCAAAACAGGAATGGCAATTAAATGAATATTTAAATTTTATATTAAATCAATATTTTATCCTACAGGGAACTTCCGACTGAAACAAATAACGAAGAATACAGCTAATACTTTAAATTAAGAAAAAATAGGAATGGAATGGAACTGATTTCTTGAATTCATTTTCAAGTTGACTTCATTGGTTGACCCCTTTTCACAGCAGATACAAAATAAATTATCTGGTGTGTACCACTCCCACGACTTTCTCTTAATGCTATTTGAAATTCTGATTTTCTTTAAATATGGATTTTATTTTCATTTAAATGTTATAAATTTGTATAAATTTATGTTGCAATTTCACAATGCAACGAAATAGCAAGTACTTTAGAAAGAAGCCTAACAGAATGTCAACTCCATTTCAAAACTCTAATAAAATACACATTTCTTAGGTAAATGTTTGAAACCAAGGTTGTAAACTCTTTTTAGTGCAGTAAAGAACAAAGTTTAAAGAAAATCGTTGGAATAGCGTTCGATAAAGTTATGAAAAAACGATAATCTTTTAACCTCGAAAAAAATCTGCAGTCAATTAATCTCCGGTCGATGGATTTTGATGGACACATTTGACCTTCAGGTAAAAGTCGAATGTTATTTTATTTTTGAACGGTAGGCAAATTTGAACATGATCATATATATGAACGTTTCAATCAATTAATTGCGTCTTTTTATGAAACCCTAACCTCTGAAACAATAATCAATCTTTATTAAAAAAAAAAGAAAGCAGGTAAAAGAACGGTATGTTGTAAGTATTTGAAATACAATTTTACGGGAAGTCCAGTTTCCCCAGAAACCCATAAAATAAAAAAATTCTTAGAAAACTACTTAATAAAATTGTAACTCTATAAATGTAAGAAAACTTTTGAAATCTATTTTGATCTAAAACTATGGTAGAATCCTAAACAGTATATCAAGGGTCAGTTTCCTGAGATTTTAGATTTTTGATTTATGTTATTCACCAAACGCATACTCGCACTCACACACTTCCTTTACAGAATATTCGCTAACATTTCTTTCGTATTCAGAAAACCTGGTGAAAGCACCTATTTTTGGTGAAAAGTTCAATTTTGTAAATTTTACATGTTTGCAATATTTCTATTCTTAAAGTGAGTGAAACTACATGGCTTTGTCTACAAAATAAATTGAAGCCTTTAACATGATTATCAATTAAATGACAATTTTTATGGGAAAAATTATTTGCAAGTTGTATAAAAATTTTGTTAGGACAAAATTAATAGATTTTTAAAAAATGAAAATCTTTCAGCTTTGGAAGTTAGTTATTATTAACATTTGGGGCAAACTAAATTTTATTATTTCGGCCAGAAGAAGATCAAATATTAATGAAGATGTAAATCATAATAAACTTAAGAAATTTTTCCAACATTTACTATAATCATAATTGGTTCCCTACCCCCAAAGAAAATAACAAATAGCCCGAAATCTCCCAGAAATCTCATTTTCTCACTGACTGGCGCCACATTCTAAGACTGGTTATCTTTCAAGTGCGATATTGGAAACTTTACGGCTATAACACACTAATTACATTAAATTGGGGTATACTGGGATTGAGATGCTAACGATATATGTATAATATATATATATATTAGCTTAATACTACAGACTATATAATTATGTATGCATTACGCTGAACCAATCAATTAAATCAAATTATAATTATTAGTTTCCCATAGAGCTCAATTAATCAGTGATAAGGAAGCGCGGCCCTATTATCAATAAGTTTAATAGAAATATATGTTAGATTTTAATTATTATTATTTAAACTATTAAATATAAAAAAAAGTGTTGATTTATTAAATTAGATTTAGCTAAAGGAGATGTTTGGCCAATTAGCCGGTTGAATTCATATGTGAACTGTAGCAGATGTTATATAGATTCGGTGGCCATTTTGAAATTGCCTAGAGGGCATTTAACCAATAAGGGGTGTCGTGTGGTGGTGGCCTGATTTGGTGGAGATGGGTCGAGGCCGATAGGGCAAAGGGATGGGAGCCAATCACACGCCCTTAGGACCTCCTGCCAAGTACTTACTACTGTATGTTGTAATGTGTAGTGAAAGGGGCTCAGGGCTGTCAGCAAGGGTAAGGTAGCCCTATAATATACCCTGCAGGGTTGCACAGCATGTCCAGAGAGAGAGAGTTTGCACGGCCCTCACTTTTCATTAATAGTTCCAATAAAAAATAAAAAGCATACGTTACTGATTCAAACTAAATTTTTAATCATCGCTGCTAACGACTAGAAAATATTGTCTGATACAATTTTTCATTAAACCTGAATATTTTTACTTACGCCTAACATAATAACATACTTGGGGGGGGGGGGTATATAATTATATTACAGTCCTGAAGAGAGCGCCAATAACGTCGAACATACCTATACAACACTTGAAGATTCCTCAAAACGCCCAAAAATCAATTTTTGAAAATAAACGTTTAAAAATTTCGAAAATCTAAAAAAAAAAAAACCTATTCTAAAGTGCACACTTCCGGTTGATGTATTTTGAACAAAACTTTGTTGACACATGCGGAGCCGGTACCGTTTACCGTGAACAAGTATGAGCTTCCTTGCTGCGATGTTTTCGGATATTTTGTCCACATACATACATACAAAGACTTTAACTAAAAATATTTTCTTCGTCCTCAGAGGGCCTCTAAATATGTATATCTGATGAAAACACAATTTCGAAAATTTGACACGATCGTAATACTTGATCTTACTTCATAAAGAAAGCAACTCAAACTTGAGTGTTCCGTTTCCGTCACGTCACAGGTCTCGTTAAAAATCTGTTAATCGAAAGAGTGATATTTTACTGAATCTTTTATTTATTTATTTTATTTTTTTCAGTTTTACGCGATTTATTCGAGAACAGCTTCAAACGATTTTTCTTTAAACTTATCACATTAATTAGAAAACATGTAGGAAGAAATGGTGACTATCTCAGTGTGGCCACATATTTTCCATGTAAATTGCTTTTACAGAATTCTCTTGGAACTGTAACTTGTCTAAAGTGTTATTTCAATAAAATGAATAGTTCTACTAACTTAGCAATGTAAATGTCCATTAAACAATGCAAAAATTATGGAATTACAATTGAATGTATTTTTTAAGGTTGTTTTGGTAGTATTCTCCTCAAACAGGGCTCCAATGATTTTCTTAAAACTTGGAATATTTACCATTTACGAGTGGGTGTTGCGATCGTGTCAAATATTCGAAATTCAGCTTTCGCCGGAAATACAAGTTTAATCTAAATCCGCTATGTCTGCAAAAGTGGATTTTAGAAATTGCCCCACTTCCTCTCTTTCTCTTTGGGTGTGTGTCTGAGTGTATATGTCCGTGTTTTGTGTGTGTAACAGCTAAAATCGCAGGAAGTGCAAACTCATTATTCAATTCGGGTACCAAGGTGATGGGCTCCGACAGTAAGTTATTGGTCAAAATTCCTCAATCGAAAATACCGCTTTCTTGTTTTTGTTCCCCCCTCCCCGAATAACGTAGACATTTGCAAAACGGATCCTTCAGTTTTCTTCGTAAGCATCTTACGCGCCTAAAATTCTATCACTCGCATTTAAAACATATTCTGATAAAGGGGTGAGTGGTGCTGATATAGTGTGCGCTCTACCTCATGATTCTAGTATAGTACGCGCTCTACCACCATGATTCTGGTGTAGTGTGCGCTCTACCATCATGATTCTGGTATAGTGTGCGCTCTACCGTCATTATTCTGATAAAAATTAAAATTAAAACTTTATTTTTTAACCATTATTATGACATGTTTGAAAAAGTAAAAAAATGATTAAAATATTAAAAACGCAAAGATTTAAAAAAAAAAAAAAAAATTACAAAATTTAATAAAAAATAAAATAAACACATTAAAATGCAAAGATGTTTATATCTGGCGATATATTCATTAAAAAAGGCAAAAATAAATCTCCTTCTCCTCGTCGCAAAACCCACCAACAAAAACGATCTAGATGTGATGAAGCAAGTTTTCGGACAACCCTCTTTTCTTTTTCAAAATGGCAATTTTGCTGTCCAGCCATGATCATTCGATTCCTTGCGTATGAGAAACTGTCTGAGGATCTACATAGTTCATTTGATGATTCACAGTCGAATAAAGAAATCCAATATTGTTAAGACATGCATAAATGCCGGCCATTCATCAGAGTGAATTACTGAGCCAAGTTTGCATTCACGTATAAATGGTTTAAGAGTCTGCTTAACTCTCTTTTCTACATAAAAATAATGGCAATTTTAAGGCAAATTTAAAATGCCTTTTTTTAAGGCGAACACCCAAGATCCATCAATTCTCCATGATTCTTTTGGTTTTGGATGTCTGCACCACTGGTCCTCGGAAAGGGGTGCTTTGTCCCATGTTAATATCTTTCCTCTGTTGTATTGGCGATTACCTGCAAATCTTGCCTCGTCAATTTGAATCGGTTCATTATTAGTACCAACCATTTGTGTCTCTGTCGCTATGTGATACAATAGCGTACAAATTTCTCTGGACATCAACAACTGTCATCTTCGATTTATCACTCAATATTGCAGTTTGGTGCACTGGAGTGACCATTACAAAATAAAACATTAGCTCTAAAATTTCACACAATGTCAGATTACATTTTTTGCGATTGTTCAAGTCAGTATAATGAAAAAAAGGGGTTATTAGCCTTAACAGAATGAGTTGTTTGGTATCCTATGCGTGTACACCTTACCAAGGGTCGAAATTCTCCTTCACGGTTGCGTTTTTGTTGTTGTTGCACAGCACTTCCGCATTGATGGCACGGTTCGGCATCTTCAACTGTATCTAAAAGATTTTGTCGCGTAGATAAGACATTTGGTATGACAGTCGTACAGAATTCTTTCGCAAGCATTTTACTAACAGGTAAATCACTGATAAATATATTCAAATGCAATTACCTTTAAGTTGCAGAGAAAGGAAGGAAGGTGTGGCAGGGTTGCTATATTGACTGATAAGAATGTAGAAGAAGGTTATAATTAATCGAGTAGAGGTAGAGCACATATTTTATACAGTAGGTATCATTAGGGTCTGTATAGCGCACAGTATACCGGCACCGGGTGAGTTTTAGTTATGCTTGCCTCTAAAATGCCCCTTCAATTTAAAGTAACGATTCTACCTTTTACTGAGAATTATATTTTGTTTCTTGGAAGAGTTAATTATTCTTAAAAACTAATTCGGTTTTCCACGCTTTTGTCGAAAATAACGACACTAGCAGGTTTCATTAAACTTGGTAAAATAACTATTCGAAGCATGAAATCCCTCTAAACTGTTTCAGTATATTATAAGTATCTACGCAATCCCTTCAAAATTGAAAGTAAAGAAAATAGTAAAAATTCAAAGACTGAAGGAAATCTGAACTAGGAAAACTGCAGAAAGAA
Source organism: Triatoma infestans (assembly GCA_011037195.1). Taxonomy (NCBI): domain Eukaryota; kingdom Metazoa; phylum Arthropoda; class Insecta; order Hemiptera; family Reduviidae; genus Triatoma; species Triatoma infestans. The sequence goes on along the minus strand of JAAEAF010001370.1, from coordinate 52,746 downwards.
ACAATCACGTGCCTGTTTCATACCAGATATTTTTCGATAAAATATCATCCAATGACGAATTACAGGCAGCAAGGAAATAGCAATTTTTTTTTTTAAACCTCTCCGTGCTCGTGCAAATGGAATACAATGGTGTATAACTCGGGATCCAGTTAAAAAGGGGTCTGTCTAATCGAGTTAAATTAAAGTTGTGTTGATAGCAATGTCCACTGCCCAAAACTAATTTTTTTAAATATATATTTATGAAATTTACTTATTTTAAAAGATAATTACATTTAATATTTTACCATTAATTCAAGGAGGGCATATTATGTAATGGTATGAAATCAGATTTTCTTTAAGTTTAACAACCAAATCATATCGACTCTCCTTTCATCAATCAGCTGTTTAAAGGTGTATTTAATTTAATGGTATTATGATGGCAGTGGTCGTGAAATTAAACACTGAATAGTTAGTACGATGAATTGACGCTAGAGAGTGTTACAACAAACCACTTGCTAATACAATACTAAATAAAGACGATAGTAGAATTCAATCAATCAATCAATCACAAAACACTTCTCATTTCATCATGATTACTATTATTATACGAACAACACCCTTACTATATCTGTAAATAATTTAGTTATAAAGAGAAAAATATTCTCTCAATGAAATGATGGTGTACAAGGCGCAAGTGCCGCCATAGATATTGCCGCGGGCCACATGAACCTTTTTCTTTAGCTCTTTTCTTTTTCCACGAACATCACCACCCTGGGGAACCGTTACCTCCCCACCCCTACAAACGGTATTTACTATATGCGCTCTCTTCGCCACGATTTGGTGTTCTTCCCATACACCCGCGCGGCCCCTCATACCAGGAACCGGAACCGTTTTACTGCCGGAAGTTCTGGGGAAACTATCAAGTGGAATCTCTTAATACAACAGACTATGCTACAGTTTAAAATGTTTTTCGCTCTGGTTATTTGGAAATCATTTGAATATAAAGGGAGGGCAAATCAAATTATTGTAAACATTAATTTTGCTTTACTGAAGATGAAGTTTCCCATTATGGTAAAAAGATTGTGATAATTATTTTTAATATACTATAAAAATATCTTCGCAATAAATTTAAGTGCATAATTAATTTAATCTCATATAGAATGTAACTGGTCAACAGCTACTTGCCAGCGTCAATTAGACGTTAATTAAAAATCTGAAGTTAACAATCAACCATTTATTATTCAAAATTGTCGCATTCCATTTCTCAAATTTTTGTGTAAACTGGGAATTTTTCTACTTTCTCTTATGATCGAAATTTTCGAAATTAAATTAACATCAGAAAATATTATGTTTTGCGGTCCGCTGAGTCAGAAAAAGTGATCTTTAGAAAGCTGGACTTGCTGTGGGCAGCATGATGATACCTTATATAGAATATTAAGTTTGAATTTTCTGCTATATTTCATTTTTGAGCTTTGCTTTGCATGTACATACGCACAGTTACTAGCAGTAAGAGAATGTAAAAATGTATGACAAATCAACTGTAATGATTATTGACAAAAAACCAAAATTGGAAAGTATTAAATCAGTACATAAAATGCGGGGCTTTTTATTAATTAATTTTATATAACCCTTTGCCTGTTCAGAGGAATGCCATGATTCCCTTCAGTAATCAATAAGAAGACAGACAGACCCTTTCTCAGAATTTTTTAAATGCATAAAGGAAAAATATGAAAAAAAATTAGATAAACTGCAGAATGTTATTTAGTGGGCAAAGTTTAAAGCGAAATCATCGGATCCAATTTTGATAAAGACGCGAAAAACTGCAAAAAGGAAGAAACATTCAGTAAAGAAGCACTTTCGATTGACAGTTTTTGTCTTAAACTATCTGAACGGAAAATCAAGTTCTTCATTAATTGATTGCTAAACAATTTTTTTTTCCTTACTCAGTTTTTCCTTATTCCTCAAAATATGAATTGTCTATGAAAACTGAATTTTGAAATTCAGAACACAATTTCAGTAGAGAAAGTAAAAATGGAGAAAATAAAAGGTGAGATGCTTTGAAAGCAATCCTAGGTTATGCTAGATAATCTCAGTTCCTTGATTCGAGAGTTCGTAATTCACAAGAGAATTAAGAAATTTTCAACTGAGTTCAAAGTATAACGCTAGTATACTAGCTAGAGAACTAGCATAACGCTATGTCTTTTTTTATTATTAAAGATATAGATAGCCTTAGCCTTATATAAATGGTGGAGGGGTATAAGGGTGTATATTGTTCTCAGCAGAGAGCAGATATTTGAATAAGATTATTTATGGTTATTTTAATAGGCCTTCCAAAATAAAAGTTTTGCGCATATATATTTTTATAGTTTAGTAATTGTGACAATTAAACTTGTTTATTAATGTATTTCTTGTGTAGCCTAATGACGGACCTCCTAAGATCGAAACGTCACGAGAAAATAAATACATAAACAAGAATTGAGATGTTACAACGAAATATTCATTTTGTTTCGCAGTAATGAGCACATATTTTGGTTACTTCCAAAGTACGAGACAACGAAATAGCTCAAATCGACAGCGGTCGATTTGAAAAAATCGACACCGGACTAATTGAAAAAAAGTATTCCTCGATAAATTTTCCCATCAAAAATTGTTGGTATCGCCAGAAGGAGACTGCATTCTCCGATTCAATAATAATAATTATTATTATTAAAACTAAAAACATATGCACTATACTACTCACTTTTTAATAAAGGTAGATCAGCAATAAAGCCAGGTCCATCAACTTCATTCTGTAAATTATATTCATGTTTATCAATTAGATAATTATAACAATATATATTTATATATATATATAGAAAACATTTCAGTTGAACATAATATCACCACTGAATTACAATATGAAATTATAAAAGAGATAAATAATTAACGTCTCCGTTAAAGTTAAAATATGCAAGACCACAAAAATTTCGTCAACATAGTTGTCTGGAAGCTTTGATAAGTCTTGTTTTATTCCCCGCGCTCTGTTGGGCAGAAAAATAATAAACAGACGGAGGGACAGCGCTTCTCTTTGTTCTTTATTCTCTCTGGGCGTAACTTTTTTTCTCCAAATAAAATATTGTTATCGTAAAAGTAGTGTAATTATTTATAATTCATTTGTTTTAAACAATTTTTTTTTTTTTTTAAATTAAACACTAGATTAATGTTCCTACTCACGTCATAATAAAGTAAAGAGACCAATGATTGAAGTGACCACTCCCAGCCGCGTACTCACTAAATTCTATGGATTCTACACATAATACTACAATTAAGACAGTGCCTCTATCCCTTAATTAACAAACTGACGCCACTAAAACTTCTTTTTTTTCTATCCAACGCCAACTGTTAGCAATTTAGCCATTCTATTGCGGGCAACCCAATATAAGAGAGCCCTAGGGGACTTCTTCAACAGGATCCTATGCTGCTGATGGCACACAGCAAGGTGCTAACCGTCCAGTGTGCCATCGCTGCAAAGCGGTCATCCGGCATTCGTGCGACAATCCTATGCAATGCTCGCGTAGGTAGTCATGGCGCAGTCGTCATTCTGAAATTGGCAGTGAATACAAGTCGAGGTAAGTGACTAGGGATCAATCGATCTAACAGAGTAGCACAAGCTTTTCCTTCTGGCTGAAGTTTGTGTAAATCACTCAGCATGTCCTTCATGGTACTGTTTGCCAATATATTCCTGTATGGTTCAAGTCCTACAGGCTGAACCATTAAGCATCCTTCTTTTGCCAACTGATCCGCCCTTTCGTCCACAGTAGCTAGGAATCCACTGATAGGTAATCACCCACCCTTCACCTTGTAGATCCCCGATTATTTGTTTTGTACACGCCACTGAAACCGCTATGCTTCTTAGACTTCTCTATACATCTATATTTAGACCATTACTGGCAAACTCCTGTCCCGTATGGATGGGGGTAATAAGACGACAAAGAACAAGTGTTCCAATATAAACTACTGCGTATCGCGCGTTGACGACCAGTCTAGCGATTTTTGGTTTTAATAAATAAAGTGGAGCCTACAGTCCAGAAATAGCGATATGGTAACCAAGGAAAACGGTTACTCTTACTCTATAGAACAACGATCGCCCAAACTCTGTGCAACAACCCGTAAAAGGTTAGGAAAAACAAGGCGGGAAAATTCTGACATATCTACCGTTATAGTCCACAACATGCATTATCAGATTTTTTTTGTTTAGTCCCTACAAGATTAGGTCGGGGACAAGTTTCTAAGCAACTAAGAAAGTAAAATTGGCTGACACATCAAGATAAAGAATTTTTGACTGCTGTTACTATATAAATAACTGCTACAGAGATTAGACAATTTATTGTATAAATATATTAAGAGATTATAACGAGAAAAAAAAAAATTTGATTATGAGATTCATTTAATAAACCATATTTAAACTATAACCATGTTCTCTTTACTTAGTGAATAATTACCCTTGTATAATGGCTTGTCGCGAAAATCTCGCAGGCCGAATGAAAAACCACCAATCACAGATTGTTATAATACTCCTAGTAAGAGAAAGTATTGTAATCGTGTCAAATTTTCGATAACAAATATCCACCGGAAATGTACATTTTGAGATCCCTCGAATCCGAAAAAGTGTTTTTTTAAAATGGTCTCTGGTATGCATATGTATATGAACACCATAATTCGAATACAAAGAAATATTCCCCTCTCGCCATGGAAGCCGACAGTAAGTTATCTGTCAAAATTCCTCAACCGGAAGTACCACTTTACTGAATCGATTTTTCCCTTTTTTTAGATTCTCTCAAAAATGGGTCACTTGTAAAAATAATAAATAAACACTGAAACCCATGCAAAGTTAATACAAGAAAATATGTAAAAAACTTTCCTTAAACTTTGCATTGTATTTCTTCAAACTTTATTTATTCTTATTAATATAGAATACTCCTGAAATTTCTTATCACCTCCCCTAATAAAAATGACTTGATAAAACACTGAGCCTACTTAATATCACTGTTAAAATTTAATTATGAAGTATCCTTCAAAACATATTTATTATACACTATTTTGTAATGTCTAACCATGATTTGTAATCATAATTCCACTTTGTCATTAAACAACATAACCTTAAAACCTCTGTACATATAGTCAACAAGTGTAGTGCGCAACAGAAACATTAAGTTGAACTCAATTCTCTACACGAATATTTGATAACATTACTCTGAGAGATGGATGAAAATCCGAAACCAATCAGGAACAAGTAAAATATGCAAGCTACGACGTATAAAATACCACATGTTATATCCAGCATTGCGGGCCCATCTACCTATTCAATATATATAAAATGTTTGAAACCACTGCTCTAAGAAGAATATTGGCTAATAAAAAAAGTAAGGTTACTTTCAGAAAGGTTTACATTAGGTTAAATTTAAACAAAATTATATTATATTATTTGATATTTAATTGTTTGTTAAATTCATTTTTACATGTTGAAACAAATGTTTCATTTAAGAACTTCTACATTATTTTAATATTGTTAATATTTTTTTTTAGCAATATTGTCCAAACCATAAAATTTATTTAATTTAAAGAATTTAAATAATTTATTTGTAATTCTGTCCAGTTCTGTAAATTGCGTTTTTAAATATAATGATATATTAACCTAATTTCATATTTACACGGAAAATGTTCCAAAGTTTTACTAGCGGAAAAAGGTCGAGATTGTTTATCCTTAACAAATATGCACCTCTTAAAAGTGACGTATTCAAAGGCAACAGGGGCCTAATAAAGAAGGCGTTACGAAATTTGACAGCCACATATTTCTTGAATACCAGAACTCCGAAAGAGATGGAACCGCCCCGCTAAAAGAGGGATGTGTGTTTGTTTGAGGAGACCCCCCACATACCGGAAGTAGCATTACGCCTCACTCATTATTATTATTGTATAATAAACAACAACAATAACATTATTATTAGCCATTGTGCTTTATTTTATTATAAAATAGAATATAAAAAAAACATTCACAATAATAACACCACCAAACGACACACAAACGGACAAAAACATATATAAGTTAGTTTATCTGAAAGGGAAGAGGGCTAATTTTCTTTCCTTTTTTCATTCGTATTTAACAATAGTGACGTCATGCTGGGTATCACACCTTTTTTTTTTTTTACAGAGGTAATAATACTTACAGCCGGACTTGTTGGAAGTTAGTCCAATTTTTTGGTAAAAGAAATATCCATAAATAATATGGAATTATTCTGGAAAGTTATAAATAAAAGAATCCGGTGTGAATTACACACACCAACGACAGTCTCTTACCACACATTACACAGTTAAATTGGCAATCTTATAATGTTTACTATATGTTTAATGGCCTTCAAATTTTTTGAAGGCAAAATACCTCCCCAGCCTCAGAACGTCTATAAAATAAATTTTCTCGGAATACTGCTTCGAAAAAAAGCGATAGGTTTTTTTTTTAATGTATGGTTACTATACTAAGTTTAATGAAATCTGTTGTCTTTAGAGAGAAAATCGCAAAATACTGAATAAACTGTACAGTAGAGTTGCACTTCCGGTCAACCGATTTTCTCTATACTCGGAATTTTGGCAACAAATTTATTCGTAATTAATATTATGTAGACGATGGTATAGTGTAATAAACTAAAATACCAGATAAAATAAACTTTACAGAAAAATATAAACCAATCCGTAAACAGAATAAATCAGCAATTTGCAAGGAAAATACGCATAATTCAGCTCGGGAAATGTTAATTAATTAAATTCATACAATTAATTTGGAACGTGGAACGCTCGAGAAATAAACACACCTTATTCGTACCATCTTACAAACTACTTTTGTCGTTAGAGTTGGTGATATGCTGACGGATACATTTCTAGTAATAAAAGGACTTAAGCAAGGAAAGAGCCTGTATCTAATCTTTTAACATTTATTTTAGATAAAGCTCTCTTTGAATGAAAGAAGATGTGGGATGTGAAAGTCCCAAATGGGTGTGAAAGTAGGAAACGACACCCTCTGTATTTTACTGATCAGACAGCAATTGCATCGGATGAAGATTATGAAGCTTATATGATGAGAAAATCTCTTGATGCAGACTCAGAATGCAATCGGGTGGTCAGCAAGGCGAAAAAAATATGATGGTAGGAAAAACTTCCTCTTCAGACTTCAAAACAGATGACCTGGCATCTGAGTTCATCGCCTACATTTCAGCTACCGGGGATACTGGCCTTGATACTGCGAAAAAGATGAGAGGTTGTAGCCGTATCAGATTACTAAACTTGGTACTTTGAAGTAAGTCGATTAGCATGGAAAGTAAGTAGAGGCTGTTCCATGTCTGTATGGAAAGTGCTACACTTCCTTATGCTCCTGAAGATGTGGAATACCACTAAAAGACTAGAAGATAAGTTCATCGCAGAAGAGCTGGATTTCTGGAGAAGGTGCTCCTACATTTCTACGATACCTAAGAAACAATCGCGTTATAAAAAAACGCGTTCGGGCGAAGATAGACTCGAGAGTAAAGTAACACGTCACGTAATGCGCAGGTTATAGCAAGTTCCAGAAGAAAGGCGAAGTTAGACAGAGAAAAACTTGGATGGAAAGAGTAATAAAGTAAATGAAGCAAACAGTCTCCCCGGGGAGAACAATAGCTTGACCAGCCTGGAGTGGCTTTAGAGTACTGGGAAATGATTCCATAATAATTGTCCAAACCCCAATTCAAAAACAATTAGGTGTGAAATACTCACACGACCTTGTCTTACTCCTTGTTAATACAATTATGATATAACATCAACAATTTTCTTTCGACTTCAAATTTGTTTTTTTTCCTGACATAAATATAGAGGTAGTAGAGGAACAAGTAATCAACCTTCCAACCCAAGCAGGTAGGGAAATGAAGAGCGCCCCCAATAACATAGAACCCCCCCCACATATATGTGATTTAAAGCTATACATTCTGCAAAGCTAAAATCAATTTTTTTTTTGGAAAAATATTTCAAATAAAAGTCATAGGTTTATGCATTCAAAAGAAATATGCGATTTAAAAGAAATCGTTAATACCATCTTCGAGATAATTCCAAAAAACCCAAAAACCTATTCCGTATAATCGTACTTGCGGTAAGCCGATTTTCTTCAAATTTGGAATTCTATCAATGCTTTTAATGTATATTAATAATATTCATGGTAGAACCATTTGAATAGAAGTAGTAGTACTTTACTTAGAGGAAAGCTTTACGTTACTGTTTCTTCAGAACCCGCCAGAAAATCAATTTTCCTAGGACCATGTTTCAAAGAAAAGTGATAGGTATTTATGTGTGTAGATACATATGAAGTTTAAAGAAAATCTTTGGCGCAGTTTTCGAGATAATCACGAAAAACTGGGAAAAGAAATCACTAAAGTTTATGGAATCTGCTCGAAACTTTCTTGTCAGATGAGATAGTAGTGTCTGAAAGAAATAAAGTTTGAGCTTCCTGCAACTTTTTAAACAACATAACGTATTTCCGGTGAAAACTCAATTTCTAAAATTTAGCCTGATCGCAAATGTGATCCCCTCTTACCTGGAATAAGTGTAGTAAAAATTGGACACCATTTATTAATTTAAGTCTTATGATAATAACTGGAGGAATTCCTAAAGCATACTATAATCTGCTGACTAAAAAAAAGCGATATTTTTACAATATTGTTGGTATACACAATACTGATTGTAGGATAAGTAGCGATCGGGAACAAATCTAAGATATCATCAATACTAAAGAGATAAACAAGTGACTTAGCACTAAGACTTACAGACTTCTTAGTGTTGATATCAAAGCGACAAAGGCGCAAGTTCTACTGCTGATGGAGTAATTTTCCGGTAAAATGGACTTAAAACAAAACCGAAATTTATGAATCATATGAAATATCTATAATCCTAATTGAATAGAAACAAGATATAATAGAAAACTTACCTGGCCATCATCGACAGCACTGGACAGTGCATTATGTAAATTTAAGGAATCTTCCAGGCCACTATGGATTCCTTCTCTTCTAAGGCCGTATTCAGTCCTACGAGTTTGTGTATCGTATGGAAACGATGAATGCATATTACCCTGGCAATAAAAAGAAATGGAAATTGACTTTTATTATCATTTAAGTATAACATCACATCACTTCTTGTACATTTTTCTAATATTAATAGAAATCTACTGTTTCAAAATTATTTGCTTGTTCTTGAGCTATTATTGTGAATAGCAGAATTCTCCGGTTAGATCATTTTTAATAAAACATATATTTACCAACGTTTGATGATTTATTTCCTCACCATCCTCAGGGATAAAAGGTTACAAAATTGGGTAGTAATAACCGTGAGGTACGTAATTTTTGTAATCCTTTAGCCATGAAGATGGCAAGGAAATAAATCGCCGAAATATTGGCAAACTAAATTATGTTTTATTAAACCTAACCGAAGATTTCTGCAGCTACTGTTTTCTTTATACAATTCAATAAAACTGAGAATTTTTAAAACTACTTTATTGGAATTGGTGAAAATTCAATTTACTATTTATTTACTTCATCACAAAATTTCACTGTACTGCATCTAATTAATCAAGAATTTTTCTTTAAAATAGCAACGTTATAATGATTAGTTTAGGGCTGGCCATAAACATGCTGTTGGGGATTTTACTTATCATAATATGGAGCGCTATTTCATAATTAACAAAGCTTGTGCAAATTTAAATTTAAACTAAATTTTAGCGTCCCCAACACCCCTCTAAAATGAATTTTTTCAGAAAAATGTTTCAAATAAAAGTGTATACGTATCTACCTTGCAGCAAGCATAAAGAAAATCATTTAACCGTTTTACAAGAAAATTCCAAAAATCTCAAAAACCTATTTCGGAAAATCGCACTTCCGGTTAACCGATTTCCTTTAATTTTCAATCCCATCATTGTTTCTAATATGTATTAATATTATGTAGTTAGTAAACCCATATATTGTACTGAAATGATACTTTAAAAGAAAGCATAACGCTACTGATACCCCAGGACCACGAAAAACTCAATATTTATTTTTAAGAAGTTTTAAGAAAATAGTTGAGGCTATTTTCGACAAAAATCATGAAAACTGAAAAAAAAATCGTTCACTTCAGTCGCACTTCCGGTTGTTGGAACTTGCGTGAAATCTTCGTAGTAGTGAGCGTTAAGAAGGAATAGAAAGTTTGAGGTACCTTGACTTTTCATTTTTAAGGTATTTCGATCATACACAGATGCACAAGCATACAGACCATTCGCTTAAAACATTTTTCTCGCACTCCGGGGAACTCAAAACATGTACTTCCGGTGAAATCTCAATTCCAAAAATCTGGCACGATCGTAATACTTCCTCTTACTAGAAGAAAAACAAAGTAAAAATCTGGCGTGAAGCACTCAGACTCCAATTTACACAGTTATCGTTTGATCAATTTTCTTCAAACTCTACAATCTTTACTTAATTACTAAATTGTCTTCGATGTTTTATCAATGGCAGAATCTAAACTTAATAAAACCACTTTTTATCTTGAGGTAAGCACAACCTCATCTCTCCCCAGAGGACTATTTGGGGGTCTATTTGCTCCATCATCTTTACCTGGCTGTGGGTAGTGTGCCGGGCTTAATTTTTTTGTCTGGCGAATGAAGAGGTATCAGTCTTCCTCTTCTGCCAAAACTGTAGCCTTGTTTTGCTCGGGAAAGCGGTGAATCGTGTTCCCTTCCATTTTTCTCTCCTTTCCCGCAACAGAAGCAGCCATTTTCTGCTCAAAACGGACTTCAGCATCTATATTTAAACAGTTTCCTCTTATTCAATTTCTACGGCCTCTATGAAACTTTCAGAATAATTGTCTACTTGGGCAAGGAATTTGGTGTCCTCAGAACTTATTGCATGCTCAGTTGTTGACGAATGTTTTGCAAGTGCTGACTTTTCCGTTTTGTAGGCAAACACAGTCTATGACTCTTTGAGGCGCGTTATGACTATTCATTGTGACTGCCCTATGTATTTTTCTCCACAGTTGCAAGGAATCACATAGACACCACTTTTCTGTTAGTAGAAATTTATCTTTAAACTATAGACGGATATTCCTGTCCGTCACATGTATGGTTGTATAATGGAGTAGTTGAGGAGAGAAATTAGGTTTGATTAAATGAACGAGATATGAAGACACTAATATAATGTAGCTAAGTTTACACTAACTGCACTGGACTTTATAATGAAAATGATAGAATGAATGGTGAGAGTAAAGATATGACACGATGCGATGTGCAGTTGTATGGTTGTATCCTGATAGATTTTTAGATAGATTCCCACTGGCTTATATACACAGGTTCTCCCACTCTAGCCTGCCTAAGTCAGAGAGTAGTCTCTGTTAAGCAGTCTCTTCTATCTGCTGTGGTTGCATTATCTTTGCTGTGGTTGCATTATCTTGAGATGAATACTTTGAATTTTTGAGTTACTTATTTATTTATGAATAACATGTTTGTTTTTTATTTGTAGTTGAAATTAATAATCAAGATTTTTAGTGTTAATTTATTGCGGACTGTGAACGGGAGTTCTTCTTAAGTGTTTTAGAAAACTTCAGAAGAAAGAATACTGAGTGCCGAACAGCCAATTCTAAATAGGAATTCATCTTAAGATTCTAATGCAAATAATGAAAAAAAATTATATATATATATGTATAACAGAAGCGCAGGCCAAACAAAGCTTTCAGAAAAATGTATAGCGAAAATAGCAATATAATAATATTCTTATTACAAAATCGATATTTAGATTCCGGAGATTGAGAAGGGTGAAGGCAGAAGGAGCCGGGGAAATATTTGTGAGCTTTATCATCTCTCTGGTGCAGAACAAGAATAGTCAAGTACTCTGTGTACGGTGCTACCAAGATCTACTAGATGGGGACGATGGTATCCTCGGTTGGAGGGTATACCCCCCTCTCTCTCTATCTCTAGTGCTATAACTACTACAAACCTTCTTCTTACACTACTTCTTCTGTATACTATAATAATGACGACGACATAGAAGAGAATTTTGGAATTTCTCTTCAACAACAGCAACATCCCTGGAGGCTGTAGGGCAAATTCTTATACAAGGGTGCCATCGCGTGGGCGGATGGTATATTCTTCTAAATACTGGCAAGCAGCCTTGTTTCCAACGATCTTTGTAATTCGCTGTGTTTGTCGTTGATAGATTACTAACATTTTACGATATTTTGGAAAATATTAATTTCAATAGAAAAGGTATGCACGTACTTTAGATAAAGATATAAACTTCAAAAAAGTAATGATCAGGTATATATAATCATAAGGGAGGTTACAATCGAGGATTCGCTACTTCAATAATATTGACCATTTTGCATCTAATTCTTTCAAAAGACTCCTCCTTCAATTGACTGCTTCAATTAACTTCATTGTACAAGTATTAACGAAAAAGAGAATTTTTTGACATTTAATACTGACTGTGTTATCAAGGATAATATGCGGACAACATTGAACCATTTAAAACAAGCAACACCCCAGCCGGACGGTCATATTTCTAACTTCTTTCAGATTTGAAACCAGAGTAAAGTGTTTCAGGGTATGAGCTGAGTATATAGCACACATAGCTTGTGAATGAGTATATTATTGTTTTAAAATTTAATCCTTTTTTTTTAATCAAATTAAAACTTTCTTTAACTAAAATTAACCACTTTCTACAGACATTTAAATCTTTTTCAATCTAGCTGAACCTTTTCGGCCAAATTAAAATAGTTTGTTCTTAAAGACTTTAAATTAGGGTTTAATTTGATTAAAAAAAAAGGGTTAAATTCAAAGTTTTTAAAAAATGTTCCAAGAAATAATTAGCTATAAATAATTAACCAATCACAGAGTAGAAATGCGGGTGTATGTTAGACCAATCAGAAATTTAGAATTATCATGTTGACCACGCCCAAATTTCACACCTTTCCTTCTATACTGTGATTGGCTAATTATTTATAGCTAATTATTTCTATGGAAAATCTAGTTTAGAATTTTTTTACTAATTTTTCCCACCGTAGGTATTTTATAAATTATCACATTATGCAATAAAAATTTTGTATATAAGAAATGAAAAATCAAGTTATCTCTAACATAATATTTACTATTTTATATAATTATGTGAGCTTTACAGAAAATTCAGAATTTTCATTCCATTGTTAAAAAAGAAAGCAAAAGAGAATTAGGCAGAAATGCAAGATCCGCCATTTTATAATTGCCCGTTTATACTGATGGAACAAAATAAAATTGATGTTAAATACCCACAAAAATTTCTCCAAGGAATTCATAATATTTAGTTAAAATACTTTTGTTAGCCTGGAGTTTCTAGCTATTAATTATATTAATTTTATATATTTTCTAATTCTAATTTTTTTGAAATTCGTAATTTTGGCGATCTATTTAATTACTAATTAATTTTGTTTAGATGGTGGAATTGTATAATCAACTGTGATAACGCTTTAGGGAAAAACCCTCCCCCTCCCCCAAAAGTACCTTTAGATCAATTTACCAGGAGAAATGTTTCAAATAAAAGTTGTAGCTCTTTATATATGTGGATTCATATTCCTTGTTTAATATTTGGAGCCGTTTTAGAGAAAATAGTAGAAAACTGAAAAATGTAGAAACGCAATACTGATCATCCGATTTTCTTCACACTCGAAATTTAAACAACATATTTAATTCTGATTAATATTATTTAAATGATAGAATTGTTTAGTAAACTGAAATAGCACTTTAGAGGAAAACTTAACTCCACCTATCCTTCACAAGAATTTAAATTCTTTTTATTTTGATTAAATGAATTTTTCCGCCAAAATTTTCAAATAAAAGTTGTAGCCCTTTGTATGTGTAATTGATATATAATGTTTAAAGAAAATGGTTGAAGCCATTTTTGTGAAAATCACAAAAACTGAAAAAAAATCAGTAAAATGGTACTTCTGGTAACGATTTTTACGAAAAGCTCAATCTCAGGTCTCCTAGTAGCATTTTAGCGAAATATTAAGTTTGAAGAGTCTGCGATTTTTGAGATATGCTGTCACCAACACACACACACACATGGACCAACTGTTACAAACCACTTTTTTGGACTCAAGGGAACTCTAAAAGGATATTTCCGGTGAAAACTCGATATCGAAAATTTGACACGATTACAATACTTCCTCTTACTAACAATAAGAGAAAGTAACATTCAATAAGGAATAGTATTTTTGAATAATTTTATATAATTCTTCGAGAAAGCAACATTCCACATTAGTGACATACGTACCTAATTGCCGCATTTGGGGATCTGAAAAGCCAAACGATTCTGATGAACATGAATAGGGAAGTTCTCCCAGTGTTAATGTCTGGTGTGCTTTGGGAAATAACCGAATCAGAGGACCACTTTTTTTGAAGGGCGTGTTGTTAATGGTGATAGCTATTTAGAAATGCTGCAAAATTACCTTTATTCCTAAGCTTGGACAATTAGTATTGGTAGGGAATACTAGTTAATAGGTAAATTAACTAGTTTCTAAATGAGAAATTCTCTAATAGATGGATTGGAAGAGGTGGACCATTAAATAGGCGTTCAACGTTCGCCACACCACTCCATTGGATTTCTTTTTATTGGGACATGTGACAAGTAATGTTTATTCAACCAAATTAGATCTTTAGGGCGATTTGCAAGCTAGAACGGATGTGATTGGCATTACTGAAATCAGCTGGAAAAAAGTTTTCCGAGAAATACAGAATCGTATTTCCGTTTGTATTTGAATAATGATCAGGTGTATCTGATTGTTGGCTTATCGACCAGCAAGTTTCCAGGGAAAAAACACACTAAAATTATTTGGTGTTTTATTACAGTGGAAACTTCCTGGTCGATAAGCCAACAATCAGATACACCTGATCACATTCTAACGGCCAACAATTGCAGCAATTTGATATATATTTGAATAATGATGGTGGCCATGATGAAAATGAATAAGAACAATAAAAAATTTAAGTGTTTCTCTTTTACTTTTCTTTTTTTTACAAAATCCTGTCCATGAAATATACAGCTACAAAGTTACAAGTATTTTAAATGCATGCGGACTTTATAGAAACCCTTTATTTCCGGTGAAAACTCAATTTCGAAAAATTTGACACGATCCTCTTACAACGAGGAAGTGAAAGCAAAAGAAAAGTCCTAATGTTGACGGACCTTTACGACCAGCATTTCAATTTTAAACTTCTACTTAATTTAATTTTATAAAAATATAAGTTCCCTTACTTTTTAAGAAAATTATTGAAATACTGTCAAAAATAATATATTTTAGGAGATAGATGTTTGTGTTTGTGTGTGTGTATGTTTTAATCTCTACAAGATTATTTTTAGAAAAGATATCATCTGGGCCGCGGGCCATATACAAAGCCTTCGCTGGCCGTCAGTTTGCAACCCTTCATTTAGAGTAATTAGAATGCTTTTCTTTTCCAATGCCTAATGGATTGGATAACGATAAATAGGTACCGTTCTTGTCTTTAGAGCAAGTGTTCAGGGATTCGAATCGAGTTTTCAGTGGAATAGATACAGTCAAAGTTGGAAAGACGGTTACTAACGAACCCGGATTGTGAAAGTAACGGCACTACGGTAAAAACACCTCTTTTCTGAAGCGTTCATATCTCATATATCCCATTTATCATTTTTCCTTATCTTTATTCTTTTTCCATTTTATTCTCTCGAGAAAAGAAAAATTATCAAGCATGTTATCTTTTTAACCCTAGAACATCTAAATACGAACTGCTTCTACTAATTTATTTTGCTCTCTTTATACTGAAGAAATGAAGTGATGTTATATATATTGTCTAATTGAATAATATCTAAATATATTTTGTTACTTACCACATGTAATTCTTGTTCCCTAGCCCTTTGAACACCGGCGGCCAGTTGATAATGACCATGGTGATGATGATGGTGCAGACTGTTGATACTGTAAGGATCTGTGCCGGCTCCAGGGCCCATATAATCTACAGTGGTCGGACTAGCACCAGCCGAGAATGGTGGCGGGAAATAAGGTGGTTGGAAATCGGCCGATGGTAATCTTGTTGTACCGCCACCTCCTCCACCGCCTCCGCCACCTCCGCCTCCAGGCGCCGGACTGAACGGCGAGCCCACCTGACCGGTGAGGCGGTCCTGAAACAAAAGAAAAAAGAAATTATCGTAGATATTTTTGCTTCACTAATTTATACTGAATCCTAGGTATATTTTTAAGATACTATATAGATAACATATATTTTCTTAAACATGGAGTCAATACATTTCAATAAACAAATTATAGCTGAGTTCCTAATATATATTTTATCATAGACTTTAAGATTTTCCAATAAACTGAACTGAATCAAATATCATCCTTAATCCCAATCATCATCTACACTGCAAATACAACTCACTTGCGCTGATCTTCGGTACCGACAATTTTCCTGATCGGCTAATCATTGTTGAGAATTCATAGTAGATTTAGGTTTTGACGGAGTCGCGATTCGATCAGGTTTGTACGAAACACGAAATCCACCTCTACCCCCCTCCCCAACTTAGAGAACCGGAGTTTTTCTACAGTGGCTTTTCCCTGCTCTTAGATCGCTGCTAATCACGGCTGAAGATTATCCATCTTTCCTTGACCTATTTGAAAGCGGCTGCACTAAATCAGCAACGGATATTTCACAGGGTATTTACATGACTGGACAGTCCATCTTCCCTCCAATGTCCACCACTTTTGCCAAAAGCTACTTCATTATCAGGTTACCCTTCTTATGTTGCAGCTGGCTTCGATCCATACCCAGAAAGATGCATCTAGATGTATACGCTGCATCTGGGAATTCCTGGGCTAGATTCGCCAAATTCAATGAACTTAAAATAGTGTGAGTGACTCCACTAATCACTTGATTTGCAAGAGAGAGAATCAAATTTGAAAAGCACCAAATCACAGGTTACCATTCAAATGAAACATATTTAAGAAAAACCAAACGTTTATAGGACCAATAATTAAACAAACTACTAAAAGGCAACATAAAAAAGAAAATGCCGTGTTAAACACTCGCATGACTTTCTCTTTGCAGTGAATACAGTTATATATACAAACTGATAAATTTTCTTTGGACTTCAAATTTTAAACATTTACATTAACGATTGTAAAAGTGATGGCAGAGATACATGTACCTAACCCCGTCAATGAAAGACTGGAACTAGGTGAATGATTACTTATAATCCAGAAGTCAGCGCCAATAACATTTGATGTTTAACAGTTCAGGTTCATCAATAATACGCTAAAAATCAATTTTTCTGGGAATATTATTTGAAATAAAACTGATACATTTAACCAATTCTGCAAAATCGCACTTCCGGTTATATAGGTCGTAGAATCTAGAGGAAAGCTGCTGCTCCGGTAGCAACCCTATAGAAATCAATTTGAATCAATAAAGTAGCACTTCCGATTGATAGATTTTGACCCGAAACCTTGGTATCAGATACAGTGGGGATATCTAATCGGAATATCGAGTTTTAGAGCTTCCTCAAAATTTCCATTTTTGGTTTATTTTGGTAGATATATCACATAAACACAAACACACACCCACACACGCGCGCATACATATTCATTTAAAGTAATATTTTAATTTATTATAAGATTATTTCATCTACATATATAATACTAATGAAAATTAAATATATTGTCAAAATTACCGGTTTGAAGGAAGCCTGTACTGAACAGTGTTTGTTTTTCTCAGTTCTGCGATTTTTCTCTATTAAAAACCGATAGGCTTCATAAACTTGCTTTACTAATTATACATATAGAGATCTATCAATTTTTTTTGAATCTTTATTCCGAGAAAATTCATTAAGGAGGAATGTTGGGTGGGGGGAGAGGTCATGCTTTTCTCAAAGAAATCGTTTTATATACTCCTTATTCATGTGACATTGATGACAATTAAACATCTAGAAAGAATTATAAGTTTGAACAATTACGTAATCTATGTAAATTCAGTAATAGAAAGTCATGTGAGTGTTTCAGACTTTTTTTGTCTGAATTATACAATTTTTTCGTATTATTATACGATTTAAATATTTATTTTGTATTTCCATACAAAAGAGTGTATATAATATACTTAATGAAACTAAAGTGAGTTCGGAATTTATACATTTCGGAAATTATAATTTTCAACAAGCAAACACAACTCAATAATTGTCAATTAAAGATATAAAAACTGTTTTTCCATATAAAAACAAAAAACACCAGAAGTTCTCGAATGGAGTTAGAACTCAGTTTTATTTTAAATCATTCATCAAAGTTAATAAGCAATTAAACTAATTGCATTAAAAACGCTCTTGGTGGAGAATAAAGCAGAAATAAAGACAGCGTAACATATATTAATTACAATTTTAAAAAAACCACCTTTCGCCCTATTCTTTGGATCTCTTCGGACTCTAGGCTCTGAACTGCGAGTGACAGCTTTCTAGTCCATTAATGAAAGATACCCGATTGGCTTCATGATTATACTGAAGGTTAATCTACTCATGAAAGTGAAGAGCCTGGAGCAGGGTTTATGCTATCTGTTTGAGGGTTCCATGGCCGTAGACGTTGCACGCTTTAACTTCGATGGAGAAATCTCGGCCATTTTGGAAGCTGCGAGACGATCGTCAGATTTTCGTTCACAGCGGGTAGTCTACACTCGCAGTCTACTACACTGGCGGTTTGCGATAAACGGTCCATTCTCATATGTAGGAGAGAGTTGTCCTCGAGCTTGGAACCAAAAAAATTATCCTCTGTTTTCAGTGGAAAATCAAGCCGTAACGTGAAGATTGCGGGTAACGATAAGGCAAACTCAATGGCCAAAGAAGGTGTATTACTTCCGCAGGAGAAGTAGCTCTGCCAATGAGCTCAGCAAACCGCCTGAGATACAGCACAGTTACTTGAGTTGCTTATAAAGAACTATAGCAGATTCTCTGCACCACGGGGTGGTAGAATAGACGCTGAACATTTCTAGTTATAATTATATAAATAGCGTATTTACGTTCGCTGGTACGAGGATAGCAAACAAATCAGTATGACCAAATAAAGCATTAAGGGATCCCCCACACCAACGCGAAACATTCGCTGTCGCGGCGGATGCGAACTTTCCGCGGCGGAAAATTTCCTGGCGTCGCGGCAGCGAAACAAGTTTGCCCACACCGACGCGGTAGCGAATATTGGATCTTTCCATATTGGATTTCCTTAGTGAGTGTTTGGACATTCTACCAAAATTTATTTTTTAATAATATTTATCGTTAACGTATTACAATGTCTTCGTCTGATTCTGATGAAGAAGAAGCTCTGTTATTATTGGCACTTGCTGAAAGTGTAAAAAACAGGTAAGTGGATATATAGACATTTTTATAATAATAATACCACTTTTTTATTTCAGAAGTAAAAAGAAAAGGAAATGGATTCATGAAATTAATGAACTTCGTAATAGAACACGTAATTAGAACTTCGTAAATGGCAAACGCCATTTTTTTAACAATTCCAAGCGGCGGAACAATAGCGGCAGCGGAAAAAACTCTGCATGCAGCGTTGGAGCAGAACGACGCTGTACAGCCGCCATAGTTGCGGAATCCGCCTCACCCAGTGTGAATACATGCACAGACCGCCATGACTATTGTTCCGCTGCGGTTCCGTGTCCGCCGCGGCAGCGAATGTTTCGCGTCGGTGTGGGGGATCCTTTAATCTACTCTTTATTGGGACGTGCGGCGCCAAATGGGTAATTTAATAAAGGACGTCCATTGAATAAAATAAAAAATAAAATAAAATAAAACAAAAATGTATCAATGCCATAATATGTTCACGCATCACATATTCTCGAAGAAAATTCAAACCGAACATTTCGACTGTCTTTTCTAATTTTTGTTAAAAACCTTCTTCAGGAACAAAGAAGATTTGTATAGTATTTATGTAATTATAAGATTGGTAAGTTTTTTTGGATACGAGATAATAATTGATAGTTGGACGTAAAGTGGTTTTACCACACTTTTTTATTATTCTCCATTCATATTAATATTCCAATAATTGCACTTATCGTTCTTGTCATTATTTCAAACATTAAGTAATGTTTTATTGCCGACTTAACAGACAAAAAATAGAGGATAAATGCAAACAGATAAAACAATTAATTTTGTTTTACTATTTCTATTAATAATAGTAATAAACAAAATATACCTATGTACAAATGAATATTTTATTTAACAATTTCCATAGAAACTTTCACTCATAAAATCAAAAATATTCGGTTTATATACGACCTTCATGAAACTAGATAAACAACAAAGAAATGTTGTAAATAAATTAGAAAGGATGGAAATATTATTTATTATTATTATATCGTATAGTTGCGATATAAAATTATAAGGATTTCATAAAAATTTCAAAATGATGTTTTTGTTAGATTGAAAAGTAGATGAAAAATTAAGTGAAATTGGTGTTAAGTTTTAATTCCGGGTTTGCGAAAACTATTTCAATCCAAAAACAATATGAATTTTCTTGTAATTTTTAAGGTTACGAAGTTTAATTCAACAAGAATGTCATTATTATATGAATGCCCTATGTTCATTAGTTTTTTCTCCTAAAGTCTATGGGAAGGAAGGTATGTTTTAGGAAAAGCAAACAAATAAATAAACCAATCAACTATTTAGTAATATCTCTTTAAATATAGTATAACGTTAAACATTAAATAAAAAACCTCACAAGATGTTTTATTGCTGCATTTCTCGACTACCATTCGGCCTATGTACAAATTTTTTTCAAATTTGAAGAATTACAAGCATTCTAACATTGAAATGACCCTTTCTAGAGGGGTCTTCCTAAAATCAAATATCTCGGGAAAATGGTACAATTTAAAAAACTAAAGCCTACACATGTTTGGTAAATATTCAAAATAAAACATATATCCCCGGTGAAAACTCGATGTATTGTGTGGAAAAACTGAGGGGAAAATGCAAAACTTTCTCTTACATTAGTGAGAGAAAATAAAACTTAAAACTTGAATATTTTCAACAATTAAGCTGTATGTTATATTTAATTTCTAAAATCCCGAAATAAACTTTCAGATGGCAGACTTTTAGAAGAAGCAAGAAAGCATGTTCTGTTCCAGATTTTAAGGTCTTAATGTCTAGATAATAGGCTAAGGAAAAGTTTGTAGGTCTATTGGAGAGGCCCAGTTCCTACGGCGACATCTTAATTAAGCTGTCGTCCATTTACAGGAAATCTTCTTCATTCATGCTGGCGGTGTAAATATAATGCAAAAATCAAAACAGGTATGTTTAATAAAGTAATTAATAATTTTTCGAGAGATAAGTGTCATTATTATTCCGCTAATCTAAATTATTTAAAAAAAAACACGAAAAATACACAACCGTAACAATGACTGATTTAGTCAATTTTAGACTAGTCAGATATCTCGTAACTTTCAAACATTTTATGAAAGAATAGCATTTTCCCTTATTCCATTAAATATAAATATATTGGTTTTCCGTATGTGTAAATAATAATTAGTAGTAGTTTTACATTGATAATAAGAGAGCTGAATAATTTAAAACTATAAATGAATTCATATTCATTCATAATAACCACATTCATTCATAATAGCTGTTGAACTGTAATAATATCTTTATATTGAATCGTAAAAATATGCCAGCTGATTTATTAATAAAATTTTATAATTAATCACATGTTTCAACAGAATAGATAAATTACAGAGATATAAAATATCAAAATTGAGAATATAATAAAATGGGGTAAAAAGACTAAAAATAATGATAAATGACTTTTTTTTTTTATTAACTTGCACTTAATGCTGTTTGGTAGACCCGTCCTGTTAGGTAGTGGAAGGTTTTTCAGTTTCAGTTTCTACCGGAAGTATACCATTTTACTAAATCGATTTTTTTTTTTTTAGTTCTTGTAATTTTGTCGAAAACAATTCCACTAGGTTTTCGATTAAACCTTTTATACTAAGTTCTCCAAATATTGGCCTATTACTTTTATTTGAAACATTTTTCTACCAAAATTCATTTCCGACGTATTCTGAGGATAAATCACGTATGTTGGTAAAATTTCGAATTAGATTGGAAAATCGGTTGAATTTCTGTCATTTTTTTTTTTAATATAATTTTTTAACATATATTAAAAGATATTACTAAATTCTAATGTAGGTTTGTTAATACGATAAATTTTAATTTCTTTTATTCTTTCTCGTAAGTGAATATATTGTGATCGAACGAAATATTCGGAAATGAATGTTCACCAGTGATAAATACAATTTTGAAGTCTCCCGAGTACGAAAAAGAATTTGTTTAACCAATTATCTACAGGGAGACAATTTTAACATGCTTGAGTTTTTCAAGAATTCCAAATATATGAATCATTATTTTTTTAAAGCTGCAGAAATAAAGATTGCGAAACCAACTTTCTTACTTCAATTTGGACCATATTTTTTTTTTTTAACCAATTCTTAAACTAGATTTTTTTTTTCTTGAAAAATGTTTATTGGACGAGAAATATCCATTGAATATTCGCTGAGATATTCAATTTTGAAAGTAGAGAAATTCTCTGTCTTCTCGTTGGTATTATTCCAGATTGTTTTTGATTTTTTGTTCAAATAAGGCAAAATATTCGCATTAGTTGTACAAAATGGGAACCATCAGTAACTAAACACAAACGCCCTTTTTTTTCAGGTTTCATTGACTGTACTTATTACAGAATGAGGATGGATTTCTTCGCGGACTTAAGAAATTCTTTCTTTTGAAAGCCCACTGAATAGGACTGTGTGTTCCAATCCATTTACCCCCGGTAAGTGCAATCTAGACTCGCATTATGAGCTGGCCATTCATCTTGCCGATCTGTGGAGAATTTCATTTAAAAAATAAAGACACCTGTCTTCTGCGCCCAACATTTCATTGTAAAAATATGGATTTCGGGTTGATCCAGTACACATTTATGGAAATTTCTATCTGAATCCGTGTCCAAATATGTAATATTTGGTTTTTTATCTACCCATAATTCAATAATCTATTTTTTTATTTTTTTTATTTAAGGCGTCTCAACATCTGTAGTCATTTGCGCCCGGAGCCTTCTCAGCTGCACTGCCGGCCTCCGAACAGTGTTCCCTCCCGTTACAGACACACACTGTCCATCACGGACAGTGGGCTGTAGGGGCTCCTAGAAAGAGAAAATCTAAGGGCAGCACGACTGGATTCGAACCCGTGATCTCCGCGTTGCTAGTCCAGCGCGCTACCACTGAGCTAATCCCTTCCCTTTCAATAATCTATTATTAGTAAATTTACATTCATCACTCCATAAACTATATTTTTGCCATATTAGACTATAAACATAAAAACAATGTGGAATAATACAAGCAGAGAATTTCGCTATAATCAAAACTGAATATTACAGCGAATATTCAACGGATTTTTCTGATTCAACAACCATTTCTCACAAAAAAAAAACTAAAAATACATGTAGACCTATTTCAAATAAGGAAAGTTAATTTCGAAATATGTTATTTCTGCAACTAAAAATAATTGATCACATATTTGGAATCCTTCAAAAAATTAAGTACGGTATAACTTGGAATTTTGTTTCTATCTGGCATAATTCCAAGACAAGTGGGTGGTTCATGTTAGAAATTGTCCCCTTGTACATAAGTGTTTCATTTTTGTGAACAAATTACCTCCATAAGGAAAAATTAGCTTCAAAGTTGTTATTCAATTTACAGAGATCTCCACCATACTTTACACGAAGATTTTGGTCAAAATCCAGCAAACGGAAATGCGACCTTACAAACTAGGTTTCTAGTTTTACACGAGTTTTTCGAAAAGTGTTCCAAAGGATTCCCCTTTTCCTTACTTTTCCGGGGAAAATTATTTTTAGCAGGGTCTGAGGGATTTAATATCCTTCTATAATACACACAAATATTGTGGTACGATGCTTACACCTAGCGGAAATGACAGGAAACTAAACATTTTGTAAAAAATCCAACTTTCAATTAAATTTGTCAGTTTATCTATGAGAATTGTAATAAAAGAAAGTTGTGTGAGTGTTTCATAACAGTTATATATATACCTGCTATATATAGCTTCATGACCTTTTCGTGTGAATCTAAGTCGAATCTTATACACATTATTTATCACTGATGTGAACACAAATTTTAATTTTGTCTGTATTCATGTAGTTTAAAGAAATATAAGAAAATATTACTGAATTGTCTTGTTTAAAAGACTGTATCTATAGGAGTGTAATCTATTAAGTCCTGAAAAACATGTGGGTTTCGTAAAGTTCCAAAAACATGTTAATTTCGGACCTAAATAAATATACGTATATATATAATATAAAAATCATTAGTATTATAAAAAAAGAACAAAAAAGAAACGCAAATTTTCAATGATAATAAATTTAATTGATTTAGGATATTCAATCCATCAATCTGACTGAATTGAAAGTGGAGGAGCTTCATTGGAGGTTTCATAAATTTTTGAATTAATTAAATTATGAATGAAAATAATAATTACGATTCTTTAAGAGAGATGTTAAATCTTCTAATCTAACTGGATTAAATGTCTTCACAGAGTATTTAATATTTGAATTTTCCAACGAAAAAAAACCTGACAGTTTGATAATTTGCAGAATTACTATTTGTGGACTGTCAACATAATCACAAGAATTATTGATAAAAAGTTAAAAAAGATAAAGAAGATGTAATTAAAATTATAATTTTGGCCTTTTTAATTCAAATTTTTTTAATTGATATTTACATCTATTTAACTTTTCGTATTCAGTTTGCAGCAGATTTCAGTCTGTAATTAATTTTCAGAGGAAATATATTCCTGCGGTTAAAAAAAAAAATTCGATCCAAAGGCCATTAAAAAATTAAGTGCAACATACTATCAGTTTTTCAAAATTTTTCCTAAACAATAACTAGAAATATATTGTTTAAACTTATCTTAGCACTTTTACAAATATGTTATAGACAATCAAAACTTTCTTTTGACAATCTTTTCTTATTCTGCAATTAGTTGTAGCTAATTCTCTGGCTGACGGCATTTGCCATTGCCTATATATAATGTTTTTTCATAATTGTACCGTATTATTCTTAAATAAAAATATTATTATTATTATTATTAGTCGTAGCTAATTTAAAATAAGGCTTAATTGGCCTTAGAAAAAAACATTTAAATTGTATAAAACATATTGAAACATATAATAAAAATCAAATAAAAATAAAAAAAATCATACCTCCATACAATTTCCAAATTGACACAGCGCCAGTTTGACAGTGTTATTACGCGTTTTTTATGTTTTAAATTTCAAAATCAAAACACAACCGTTAAAAAAATAATTAATAAATTAATTAATTAATTGAAAACAAACATTAATTAATCCGTAAGCACTAATTTAATTGTTTAAAGGGAAGTTAGCTAAAAAAAATTAATGAATTTTGATTGGTTCAACCAAAAAAAAAAAGTACATAATTAATTACTTAATAATGAAAAAAAGGGTGTAAACAAACTGGCACAGTAATAATAACATAAACACATGTTACCCGCCGCACTCACACATACACATAACTGGGCACTACACGTAATAATATATATTAATAAATTAAAAACAAAAAAAAAAGATAATTATATTCTTATAATTAAGATTTCTGTATATATAAATATAAAATAATAAACATCTTTGATAATGATGGTAGTTTGTAATGATGGAAAAAGGAAATTTAAGAAGAAAAAAAAAAACTCTCTTTAAAAGGGTCCTTAATATGTTAACATGTCCATGCCTGGAGCTTAACTGGAGGGTAACATTGTATATAACAGACACACAGCTATACTAACACCATTGTATATATACACTAATACATTGACAACTTGGTGGAGGGTTGTTTAGTTATGATGATGTCAAGAAGGCTGTGTGCCAGTAGCAGCGCCTTCTACTGACAATAACTGGCACTTTTAGTAATTATTTTCTTATTATTTTTTTCGTGTTATTAATTTTTATTTTTCATAAAATTATGCGTGATTATTAATTATTTAGAATTATTAGAAGTGTTTTTTCATTTATGGAAAAAATAAATTCCATTTTCCTAATATTCATTAAGCTCTTTTTAATTGGAAACAATGACATAGGTTCATTCAAAGTTACAAGAATGTATGATATTGTGTCTTTCACTCCAAAGTAAGTTTCTCCTTTTTACTTTCTCTTATCGCTGTAAGAGCAAGCAGAGCATGGTTTCAAATTATCGAAATTAAGTTTCCCAGGGATGCCAGTTTTGAAGCCCCCACCCCCAGAGTAGCGATAAAACTTTTAAAAATTTTGTATAAAAATAAAATTTTGAATAGAATGTACTGTTACAAGCAATGCATCTGACACGAAATTTTTGGTAAAAAATCGGGTTATTTTCATTAATGAAAAATTTTTTTTCCTTTTTGTCACGAAAACGGCTCCAGCGATTTTGTATCTAAACTTCGTACACTATCTGCATACATAAATGTCTATCAGTTTGATTTCACAAACATTTTTTCTTAAATTGAATTTTTAGTGGTTCTGGTGTAAACAGTAACGTTAAACTTCCTTTTCAAGTAACTCCTAAGTACAATGTGTGGTTATACCACCTAGTAATCCGAATATGAAGAAAATCGGTTGACCGGAAGTTTTTTAGTATTCGGAATTTCCGCGAAAACAACTTTTATTTGGAAATATTTTTCTGTAAAAATTGATGTTAGGCAGAATTCTGAGGAATCTGTCACATTAGATTTAAAATAAACTTGAAGTATACCTATGTTATTGGCGCAGTCTTTTGGTGTACAATGTAATCACTTCATTTACTGTTTGCTATGGCTACCAACCAACTTCTATCCCCTCCAACTCGATATTTATGTGAGTGCAACTGAATAAAAATTCAAGTATCCGCAGTAAAAGTAAGTAAGTCGTGGAGTGTTTCTGTTAGAAGTAACTCAAAACCACGAACAGGAAATTAGTGCTTCAATGACACATAAGTTTCCTTATCTAAATGAATTACTATTTCAGTTTATTGAGAAATCAAACTAGCAGACTTTCTAATAATTCTAATAAGCATTTTCATATTTATGACGCACACATGAAAGAAATTAGAAAGAATAAAACGAAAATCTGAAACTTATCGTCTTTTTTAATCTTTTTCTTATATTCTTTCTTCTATTTAGTCTATTTCTTAACCATTTTTTTCAATCAAAGAAATTTTACTATTTAATATAACTTTACAGACAAGGACAAACACAGTACATAACTAGGGTCTCAGTCGTAAGCCAAGGGAGAAGGAAAAGGGATTAGCTCACTAGTAGCGCGCTGGACTAGCAACGCGGAGGTCGTGGGTTCGAATAGCGTGCAGCCTTTATTATCTCTTCCTAGGAGCCTCTACAGCTAGTCTGTCCAGTGATGGACGTGTTGTCTGTAGCTAGAAAATACTGCTCGGAGTCGGTAGTGCACTGAGAAGGCTCCGGAAACCGATCTTTCAGGTCACATGCAATGAGAAACAAGAAGTTCTCATTAATACTTACTAGAAGTTTAGATACTTTCTATTTTCATGAATGAGTTAGTCTAAAATTTATAACGGGACCTTTTGGAGGCAAAGCATAATTTCTAGTTCCTCCCAAAACCCCATTTAAATGAACTTTCTCAGAAAAAGGTTTCAAACAAAATTGATGGGGTCTCTGTATATATAGTTAGTATAGAAACCCGTCGGTATTTTTATGGAGAAAATCGCAGAAATCTGAAAAAATCTTTACAGTAAAGTCGCCATTTTTGGTTAAACAATTTTTTTAAAAACTCAGAATTTCTGGCCACATATTTAATTCTGATTAATAATTATATGGATGATATAATCGTATAATAATTTAAAACAGCACTTTAGAGGAAAACATAACCATGTTCCTACCCCCGCTAAAATGAATTTCCTCGGAGAAATGTAAGGAAATAAAAGTTATTGTTCTTTGTATAGTTTGTTTAATTGATATAGAAACTCTAAAGAAACTAGTTGGAAACGTTTTCGACAATATCTAAGAAAAAAACCTGGAAAATATATTTAGTAAAGTGTTACTTCCGGTTGACCGATTTTGACTAAACCTTATTGGCAAGTAACTTAATAACCTTATTAACCTTAAACCTTATTGGAACGAAATGTCAAGTTTGAACCTTTCTGTGATTTACCTTTTCATTTTTGAGTTATACTGATCATACCAGAGCAATTTCTGAAAAAACATTTTTTTAGACTCAGGGTCCTCAAAACATGTGTTTTCCTGTGACAGCTCATTTCTAAAATTTACCAAAATCACTAATACTTCCTCCCTTTCCACATCAGTAAGGGAAAGTGAAATTATAGAGAATTTGTTAAAAATAACCAACTTCAGATTTATTATTATCATTATTTGTCTATGGGGAAGAACCAAACTGTACGCTATCCAAAGCCCCACTGGACTTGACACTGTAAAAATGCTCGAAAACAAAAGTCTTCAACATTCACCAACTTCAGATAGTAAATAATAATTTTCCATCCGTATCTGATTCGAATTTCCCACATTCCTAGTCTGAAATTTCTTGGACCAAAAAGAGTAAATACTAGTACAAA
Organism: Triatoma infestans; assembly: GCA_011037195.1. Taxonomy (NCBI): domain Eukaryota; kingdom Metazoa; phylum Arthropoda; class Insecta; order Hemiptera; family Reduviidae; genus Triatoma; species Triatoma infestans. The sequence goes on along the minus strand of JAAEAF010001370.1, from coordinate 24,077 downwards.
AAATAATATAAATAGTTTTCAATATATTTAAACCATTTTTTTTTTTTTTTTAATTTGGACTATGTATAAATTAAATTTCAAAAGATATTAAGGAAGTGAACAGAACAATACCAGTGAAAAATTTCTTTCATGTCATTTTAAATTACTACATAGTTTACCACATGATAAACAATGCATTTAGAAACATTTTTTTATGTAATGTATAAACTATATTATAATTTCAATTAAATATGAACCTTAATCTGAAACTTCATTCTTATATACAATAATTATTAAAGTTCGATTGTAATTAATAATACAATCTGTTTAAATAAATCTAGGAAAACAAAAATTTTAAATCTGACAAAGTTTTAAACGTAATACAGTAATTAATAGTTTCCAAATTTTTATACAATTACTAATATAGCTAATTAAAATAGCTAGAAGAAGGTAAAGAATTTTTAAAAAAATAGATGGCATATAATGGATGGCATGAAACTTAATATGTATATCCAAAGGAGTCACGTTATGCTAAACGTAACACTCACTGGTTGTGCGGTTTTTATTAAAAAATTATCTGGTAGCAAAATATACAGCTGGCAAAACTTGCAGTGCAATGATTTTGGCATTTCAGTGGGTAGCGGGTACGTCACAGCTTCCTCAGAATTGGCTAAAATAATTTTCTTAAAGGGGAAAAAAAAAGATTCGAAGAGAAATGATAGATCTTCAAATGAGTAGTTAGTATGCCAAGTTTAAAGAAACCTGCTGGTGTTTTTATCGAAGAAACTATAGAAATCTAAGAAAGAAAACTGTTCAGTAAGTTGCTCACTTCCGGTCTCAACTGATTTACTTCAAAGTCTTCAATTTGAGCAACATATTTTAATTGCAAGATACATTTTATTTCTATGATTTTTATCCGTCCATAGAGCATGGCTTCATTTTGTTGATTCTTATTGAATGAATGGAAGATAAAAAAATATGTAAGATATTTCGATAGATAGATCGTATTTAGAAATGAGGAAAACAACTTGAATATTGTACAGATGGAACAAAAATGTCTTTCAACTTATAAAATGCTTACTAAATACTGTCTTCAATCTTAAATCAATGAAAGAATCTTTGCTCATCCCTCCCCCCAAAAATTCCCCATAAATGAATTTTTTCTGATAAAAGTATGAAATAAAACTGATAGCTCTCTCTATATTTATAGTTAGTATATGAACTCTAACGAATGCTCTTGGTGTCTTCATAGAAGAAATCGCAGAAAAGTGAAAACAAAAAAAAATCGTTCAGTAAAGTCACACTTCCGCTCAACCGATTTTCTTCAAACTCAGAATTTTGGCAACACATTTTATTCTAATTAATGTTATGTATTTATTAGGTAATCAGGGGACGTATTTCCGATGAAAAACTCAATATCCTAAAATTTGACGAGAGCGTAAGATTGCCTAACGCAGGCTAAGTTTAATTTAGTTTAAGCGTCCTATAAAAAAGACGTTTAGCAAAATCTTAGGAGGGAAGGAGTATGCCGGTTTCATTTTAAAAATTTGGGATATTTAGATAAATTATGCTAGTCATGCGAGCTTTAAAGTTCAAACTGACAGTTTGTGAAGACTCTCGAATTTTTTTCGAATATTCTGATCAAGCATATTACTAAAATAGCACTTTAGAGGAAAACACCCATTCCACCTGACCCTCCCACCCCCACTCCCAAACCCGAATAAAATGAATTTTCCTGGTTAAATGTTACAAATAAAAGTTATACTTAGCTATACTCAGTAGTTATACTTAGTTATACTTATAAATATACTTAGCATACCAAGTTTAAAGGAAATCGTTGGAACCGTTTTCGAGAAAATCCCCAAAAAATAATTAAAAACCCCATCATAAAGTGTTACTTCCGGTTGATAGATTTTCACCTAAACCTTATTGTCAGATCCCCTCGTAGAACTTAAACGAAATAACAACTTTGAACTTTCTCAGACTTTTTGTTTTTGAGTTTTACTGGCTACATTGACAGACACACACACACACACACACCCCAGTTTCTAAAAAACACAATTTTTCCGGACTTAGGGGATCTCAAAAATCGATATTTCTGGTGAAAACACGATATTGAAAATTTTTTACGATTGCAATTCTACTTCTTAACAGCATTAAGAAAAACTGAAACAATTGAAGAATAAACAACAACAAAAATTAGGAAAATCGCAATTTCCGTTAATAGACTTTGACCGGAAACCTTAGGGTTAACCTTAACTTTGACCTTATCGGCATATCAAGTTTGAACTCCCATGTTTGATCATTCAATATATAAACCATTGCTAAAAATTAATCTCTTAATCAGCCGCACTCAAACATCGATTTCCGTTGAAAACTCAAATTTCGAAAATTTGAGAGAATCACAGTTATTCAGCTTACTAGCGTTTTGAGAAAGTAAAAATATGAACACAAGGCTTGATCAGAATAATCGAAAAAATTTTAAAAGTTTTCACAAACTGTCAGTTTGAACTTTTAAGCTCGCATGACGAACATAATCTAAGTATCCTAAATTTTAAAAATGAAACCAGCGTACTCTCCTCCTAAGATTTTGCTAAACGTCTTTTTATAGGGCGCTCAAACTAAATCAAACATAGGCTGCGATAGGCAATCTTGCGATCTTGTCAAATTTTAGGAAATTGAGTTTTTATCGGAATTACATGTTTCGGGTCCCCCTGATTACGAAATTTTTTTTTTTTTTATTGGTATGGTCTGTAAATTTTTTGTGAAGCACTTTTGTATGTTTATCTGATCAAAATGTGATAAAAACAAAAAATCGCCTGGAAACTCATACTGGATATTCCGTTTAGGTACGTCAACGAATGTGACACGAACTTTTCCGTAAAAGAACCATTAATCGGAAGTGAGTTCATAGTGGATGTTTGTTTTTCAGTGTTCAATTAGATCTGTGAGAGTGGAGTAAAAGAGAGTCGAGTGCGTCTGTGTGTATGTTCACACTAGAATTTTCTTTCAAGCAACTTGAAACATAAAATTATGTCGTTATTATTTTGCATTGTTATATAAGATATCCATCAGTGTGTCACCAGGGCGCACTATTTGCTAAGATTTACTAAAGATAAACAGTTTTTAAAATAGAATTTACTTTCTGCTAAGACATTTATTATAACATAAACATGTCTTTAAAATTTAAAATTAATCATAACGGTATCACAATGGTGTCACAATTTTTGGTACGATTTCACTTTCAAATATCACCTATTTAAACTATTAGAGTCTATATACTATTTGCCTTCTATATCTGTGCTAGTATACTACAATGTACATCACTTTCACTAGTTACGGTACCCTTTTCATAGAAAATTAACTGGTTTTTCCAACATTAATGAATTTTGTTTATTAATCTAATTTCCCAATTTAAGTATCAATTTTAGTCACCTAGTTGAGCACAAAGGCAACAATCATGAATTGATCAACAAACTCCGCAGGATAAAGAAGAAACCATAAAAATCAGATTTTTTCAAACAATGGCCAGTTTCAGAGACTGTAATGCTGATTTAGAACTATGCAAGAAGATTCACGTTTGACGAAAATACTGGATAGTATCAAGGAAGATTTTCATGTAAGTAATTGAAAACCTCACAAGGGGGAGGTGGCCACATCTTCAGAGATCTTGATCTCGCTATGGACATCTCCCAGCCAATAGCATGAACTACATTTATATTGAGACCACATAAGGTGGGCCTGTAGTTGTGTACAACTAATTGGGTTTCGTGTACCCATACATAGACAAACTATGTATACCTAACCACGGCCTATACCACTCACAGTTACTCACATACATACATTTACACATAGTACACTTTAGATGTTAAGGTAGACTATCTCTTAGAAATACTCTCACTAGGGATTTATAAAGATCAAGCCTAAAAGTGTAAAACAAAAGATAGATTAATATAGCCTAGAAGTAATCTACAATGTGGTAGACTGATGTCAGGCTAGCTAGTATAAAAGTGGACTAAAGCGGCTACTAAGAGCTGTGCTAAAGAGATCTCAATCTATTTGTCTGACTAAACAGACCTGTTACTCTGGTCTAATGGAACCAATAGCCGGAGAATTCGCCACAGTAGTTCATTAGAAACCGCATCAAGGCGCTACAAAGCGACGTCAACTAAGCATTACACCTGGTATTTTATCCGTCGTAGCATGCATATTTAGTGTTCCTGACTGGTTTCGGATTTTCATCCATCGTCAGAGTAAATTCACCAATTTCGTGTAGAGAGTTCACTTGAACTTAATGTTTTGTGGTTGTGGCTCACACATAGGTATATACAACCAACAAGTGTGAGTGTAACAGAAACATTAAGTTGAAGTGAACTCTCTACACGATCTTGGTGAATTTACAATGACGATGGATGAAAATCCGAAACCGGTCAGGAACACTATAAATATGCATGCTACGTCGGATAAAATCACTTTTATTTGAAACATTTTCAGGGGAAAAACTGATTTTTTCGGAAGTTCAGGGGGAAAGTTTCAAGCGTTTAGTACTATGTATGGTGCTGCCACCTTCATATTATTAATATAAATTAGACAGGTTGTTAACAATGGACAGTTTAGTAGGTAATAGTATCAAATTCAACTGGGTTTTGCAAATGAAGGAGTACTTTGCTGACCTCGGATTTAGCTGGCTATGGATAGAGCAGGATGCTGATTGATTGAAAAAGAAACAACCGCAATTCTGAATTGTTTAAGAGATAAGTTGATCTGTTTGGACGTGGAGAGGATTGCTAAGTCTTACTATAGTACCATGTACTTTATGCTCGTTAATAAGCATGGAGTTATCCAGCATTGCGGACCCATCCACATATTCAGTAAGCATTACACCCTCTGTCACAATATACTACAATGTACTGGTTAATTGGCTAGAACTTCGACAATCAACCTCTCATCTAAAAGCTGTCCCTAGCAATAAAAGAAATTGAATATAGCTATCTGAAGGCATAAGAGTGAGCCACCATTATTTTAAAGTGTACAGATGAGTCTACCAATTCAATATTGTTGAGTACAGTGAGTTACCTCAATTCAAGGGAAAGGTCCATCAAGCCACACTAGTTCAGCATCGTTAGAAGAAGCAAGAGTTCTCACCAATAATATCCCTTTTGGCGTTGCGACTTTCGACAGCAATTAACATAGCTCTCTGGTCGGCCAGCTTACCTTCATTATCTCTTCTTATTCAGTAAAATTGTTCAAGTATAAATTGTGAATTTAGTGCCAGTGTACGCTCAATTACGACAATATTTACACTATTTCACCAGTCATCAAGCATAACCAACCATCATTTCTTGCTGCTAATACACTCAATCGTTCTAAAACTCAATTTCAAAAAGTTGACATGATCGCAATACTTTCTTTAGTAAGAGAAAGAAAAATAAATTATAACAATAGTACTTCCGGCAAAATTAAAATTCATGCCAGAAGATGGAATTTCCGGTAGTTTACAAACTGTAAAAGCGTTTTTTTTTCCTATTCAATAGATCTCGAAACTTGCATTCTCCGTGAAAATTTAAATTAAAAAAACTGTCACGGTTGAAACGCTGTTTTTCTTACAGCTATTAGAGTATGTAAAAAATTTGTCAACTGAGATTTGAAAACTCTCTGGGGTATGAGAAAGTCGTGTGACTGTTTCTAAGATTTAATTGTTTAAATTGAAAGTCAATAAAAGGAAGTGATACGATAGTTAGATATGCTTTTATAATTTAAGGATAATAAATTTAAAAAATTGCAATCAGCCCTATTGAGATCAATAACAAGAGAGTTACTCATTATCACTGATTACAATTACATTGTACTCATCTTACGGATATATATATATATTAGGTCAGACAATAAAACAGTGCAGTGTTGTGTATTAGAGAGGCGAGACAAATTTTGAACAAAAGATCTTTGTTCACGTTAAAAATAATACCAGCTTGTAAGCTGGACCGGCCATCTAGATATATAATATCTCATCCGCACCATTGATTAAAAAACTCCAATCAGAATAACAACTCACTACTACTACTAATACAACATATACACACATACATTCAATTCAGGCATTCACAAAGAATGCAGAGTGATTTCAACAAACCAATTTCTATAGAAAACTATATTAAATACATTCACTTTACTCTTACTGCTGTGTGTGAAGAAGCAATATAATTCGTTGTAACAAATTATTCTGATTACGAAAAAATATGGATTTCAGTGATTGGTTAGTTTGTATGTAGGTTACTGTGGATAAATGTGTCAAACTTGATATTCCGTTTAGGGAACCATTATTGCATATGACAATTTGGGGTTTTTGGCCAAACTTCATCAACCAGAAACGTGATTTTACTGAATATTTTTTTCTTCTTCAGCTTTTTACGTTTTTCTCGAAAATAAATTCAACAATTTTCTTTAAACTTCGTATATCATGCTCGTACATGAATGTCTATATGATAATTTACTTTTTGGGAAACTTCCCCATAAAAATTATTCCATTGTCTTGCTTTTATTTCTTTCACATACTTTTCATCAGCTTAGGAAGTGTACGTTAATATTAGGCAAATAAGGGTTTTATATAGCATGGCGAATGCATTTCTTGCCCTCCAAAAAGTGGAAACTTCTATGGATCTTGTCATAAACTAGGATAAGACAGAGTATATGTAGGTTGGAAGATAATCATGAATACTGAAAAAAAAAGAAATCTCCAGCAGTAAAAACGCACGCACCACCGGTGACTGATTCTCACCGAAAGGTTTCGATTCGTGTTTGATCTGGATAATGGTACGAAAACAGAATACGAATTCTGAGAGATTCTTGGGATTTTTTTTTTAAATGGAAACTCCAAACTCGTATTAATATTGAAAACTCAATTTCGAAAATTCAGGGGGGGGGGGGCACCGAAATACTTCCTCTAACACCAGAAGAGAAAGTAAAAATTAGACCGCAGTTGTTGTAAATGTGGATCCCCTTACATATAAAAGAGAGGGGTTGTCACCTTTCTTATTCTCCCACCAGCTGTACCCATTATCCTTCTCATACCTCTTACCCGCATTAATTTGAATCATATGTCCTATATTTCACAGATCGGTCCTTTCATTGAACTTTTTTGTCCTTTGTATATTTCGATTTTTCCTAAACGCAAATTTACTTTTTATTTCTTAAATTTAAAGGAAATTTCCTTTGTAATGTTTTACAAATATGAACATTTTGGAAACAACAGACAAAGATGAAAGTAGTTTGTCATGGTTACCAGAAGAATGCGCTACCATTGTCAAGTTATTATTGTGTTAACCTGTAATTTTTGGAGAGCATGTTTTGTTAAGAAACAATTATAGCTCCCATATCTAAATGAAAGTTTGTACTTTGTGCTATACATAATAAGATTATAATAAGACGCTATTTGATTAAAAATAATCACAATAAATGTTACTGGATTACTAAAAAATTAGTCTAGTCTAATTCATGAGTTCTTCCAAGGACTTACACAGATGAGCACACTGATGAACTGGAGATTTACTCGATAGACCCATATATATCTAGAGACCATAGAGACGAAAATCTAGTGTGAAACACTCACACATCTTAGTCTTGCTTCAATTAAAACAATATAATTAACAAATTTTACTTAAAACAGTCATCGGTTCCAACATTAGGCAAACCATAAAAAAAGGTGGTAGGGGTTATACTTCTTGTATAGCTAAGCGGTCTTGTTTGGAACGCTTTTTGATAGAATCAAAAACAACAAAACTTGTGCAGTTTAAGTATAAACTTAACAAACAGAACTTCAAAAACCCTTTAAAATAAATTGTTTTGAAAAGATAGTATTGCAAGTTTTTAAGGAAGTCGTTATAATGGTTTTCAAGAAAATTCCAAAAAATTCAAAAAACTATTCTATAAAGCTGCACTTGCAGTTAACGTATTTTCTACCAATGTTTGTAATGTAAATTAATAATATGAAGGTGGGGCAGCATGATACATTGTTTTGAAGTGGCACTAAGGGAAAAGCTAAACAAACGCTACAGACTCTCCCCTCAAATCTATTTTACCAGGATAATGTTACAAATAAAAGTGATAGGTATTTATGTGTATAGGATAGTATAAGAAGTTTAAAGAAAATCGCGGAAATACCATTTTTCGTAAAGTCGTACTTCCGGTTGATGGATTTCGCCTGAAACTTTCGTATCAGATGCTGCGGTAGTAGCAAGATGGAATACCAAATTTAAGCTTTCTGCAATTCTTCGTTTTTGATATATTTTATTCACACGTACACACACACACACACACACCATTCGCTATAAACATTTTTTTCACACTCAGAGGACGTCAAAACGGGGACTTCCGGTGAAAATTCAAGTTCGAAAATTTGACGAGATCGCAATACTTCCTCTTAACTTAGTAGTAAGAAAAAGTAAAATCTTCTGTACGTTTACATCGGCTATGTGTGGAATACTACATCCTTTTTCTCCAGAAGGAAGAAGCGGACTTATCCACTTCTTCAGGGATGTTGTGGTCTCTACCGAGACAAATAACAACATCTCTGACAATCCTAATCACCTCTAACATCTCTTTAACACTGAAAGGAGCCGCAATGGAACTACATGGATTTAGTAAGACCTAAGCAAATTTTAGCTCATCATCCCCACATCATGGCACTCATACCTAGATATCTGTACACATTACAATCCATTATATTACGTGAATAAACACTCATACCCCTGAGTGAGCTAAAAATAGATCTACAATTTTTAGCTCGCACAGTTTCATTACCAATCCCTCTAAGTACGGAAGACATGTTATTAAAAGAAATGCCTGTATTGAGTTTCTGACTGGATTTTTTACTTTTCCTGACTTCCCGGTAAGTGTCAATCTTGCAATCATGTCAAATTTTATGGAAACTGAGTTTTCAGAAATACATGTTTTGAGTTCAAAAAATATATGTGAACAAAATAAGTCAAAAATGAAAAATCGTAAGAAGCTCAAACTGGAATTCTGATTAGGTATAATATCACGGCGTCTGATACGAAAGTTTCGGACAAATTCCGTCAACTGAAAATGCGACTTCACTAAAGATTCTTTTCAGTTTATTTTTGATGATATTTTATCGGAAACAGCTCCAAAGATTAAAAAAAAAACTACTATACTATCTCCATACATAAATACCTATCACTTTTATTTGAAGCATTTTCAAGGGAAAACTGATTTTTTCGGGGGTTCAGGGGGAAAGTTTCAAGCGTTTAGTACCATGTATGGTGCTGCCACCTTCATATTATTAATATAAATTAGTCAGGTTATTAACAATGGACAGTTTAGTAGGTAATAGTACCAAATCCAATGGGGTTTTGCAAATGAAGGAGTACTTTGCTGACCTCGGATTTAGCTGGCTGTGGATAGAGCAAGATGCTGTATTGATTGAAGAAGAAAAAAAACTGCAATTCTGAATTGTTTATGAGATAAGTTGATCCGTTTGAACCTGGAGAGGATTGCCAAGTCTTCCTATAGTACCATGTAATTTATGCTCGTTAATAAGCATGGAAGTCAGGTCTATTTATGGTATAATGTACCATTAGATATAATTAGAGTTGTGAGTCAATTAAGGATGCCATCCGAAAAAAGGTTAATTGTGTACAGTAGGGATGTTAAGTATGAGGTAAACTTAGAGTCAACTTGTGCTCTCTGTAACTATAGTCAGGAAACCTTGGCTCACATGTTTATTGAATGTCCTGCATTTTCTTTGTATAGAGAGAGAGATATTTATGTAAATATTACCCATTAACTGCGACGAGTATTTTCTCTATAAAAAATAAGAATCATTTATTTGATGTGTACAAGTCTCAGTTTAACAGTTCTCAATTAACAGTTAAAATTGAGAAAGTTTCTTTTAGGATTTTTAATGGATACCTTTTAATTTTTAATTTATATTTGTTTTATTTAGCTTTTGTCTTTATGATATTGTCAAATTAAGGTCTTTTTGACAATACCGAAGATTACCGGAGGAAAAGATGGACTGAGAAGCGAGTGCACAGAAAGAAAAAGAAAGAATATGTGAAAAGAGAAATTGAAAATATTGAGCTTTGTAGAAATGCAAATGAGAATAGAAGATTTTTTCAAGAAGTTAATAAAGGGAGGGTCCCCTTTAAACCAAGAGTACATGCATGCAAGGAGGAAGATGGTTCGCTGCTCACAGGGAAGGATGAGGTGCTAGCTAGATGGGTTAGGCATTTTGATACTCTTCTGAATGAGGTACGAGAGGATGCAGGCAAAGAGGAAGATAATGAAAGTGAGGGCAGTATGGTGCCAGAGGGAGATGCTTAACAGGAGCTGGAGCCTCCAGAGCTGGAAGAAGTCCAGGAAGCAATCCAAAAAATGAAAAATAATAAAGCACCGGGGGCTGATGGGCTGCCGGCAGAGTTGTTTAAGAATGGCGTCCAAGCACTTGATAAAGCCCTGTATGATATGATTTTCGCAATCTAGATTAACGAAAAGATGCCACAACAATGGGTGATATGCCCGCTGCATAAGAAAGGCGAACAGGCGGAATGCTCTAACTACCGAGGTATCTCATTGCTGGCCTGCGCCTACAAGATATTCTCCAACGTTCTTTTCAACAGGCTTGTCCCTTATGCCGAGAGAATAATAGGGAATTACCAGACTGGCTTTAGAAAAGGGAAGTCTATCATCGATCAGATTTTTACCTTGCGAATGATATTGGACAAAAGGGACAAGACGTAAGATGCCGATACATCACCTCTTCGTTGATTTTAAGAGCGCCTACGACAGCATTAACGTCCTAGATTTATGAGGCGATGGAAGAGCTTGGTATTCCGCCTAAGTTAATACGCCTGGTGCAAATAACTATGTGCGATGTAAGTTGCATGGTACGTATCCAGTCCCTGGACTCAAATGAGTTTAAGGTCAACAAAGGACTAAGATAGGGAGACGCGCTGGCGTGTTTGCTGTTCAACTTAGCACTGGAAAAGGTGATTAGGGATTCTGGTATTCAAACAACAGGAACGATATTTTCCAGGTCTGTACAATTGTTAGGATATGTAGATGACCTTGATATTGCGGCATGATCCTACCAGTCGTTGAAGGAAGCCTTCCAAAATCTACAGAGAGCTGCGACTTATATGGGCCTAGAAATAAACGAGTCAAAGACTAAATATATGTTTACTGGTGAAGGAGGAGGGCCACCAGGTATTTCCCTGGGCTCATGCAGTTTTGAAAAGGTAAGGAAATTTTTATACCTTGGCTCTCAAATCAACGCAACAAACGACACATCTGCCGAAATCAGGAGACGGATAGCCGCAGCGAATAGATGTTACTTCGCCCTGACAAAGACTTCAAAAGCAGACTTTTATCAAGACAGACCAAATCCAGGTTGTATAAAACGCTTATTCGCCCAGTTTTGATATATGCATCACAGACCTGGACACTAAGCAAGCAGAACGAAAAAGATCTCCTCATCTTCGAAAGAAGGATACTCAGGAAGATATTTGGTCCGGTCAAAGAGTGGGAAGTCTGGAGGATTAGGAGGAATAGAGAGCTATATGAATTATACGTTGAGGCAGATGTTATTGTAGTCCGAGTTATTAAACTATGCAGACTTGGCTGGGCGGGCCACCTAGCAAGAATGGAAGGACCGGACATACCAAGGAAGGTGTGGGAGGAAAGGAAGTCATACATCGGACAAGAAAAGCTGGTAGGCCAAGGCTGAGATGGACTGACGGTGTGCAGGCTGATGCGAGAAGCCTGTTGCGAATTTCCAACTGGAGGGCGGCAGCACAGGACAGAGCGGGTTGGCGGACGCTCATTAGGGAGGCCAAGACTCATCACGAGTTGTAGTGCCATAAAGTAGTAGTACTAGTAGATATCAAATTAAGGTCTTTTTATTTTATGTTCATTTTGTTTTTTTGTTTTTTCTTCCATTTGTTTTTTGGCTAATTACTGAATGTAAATAGTCTGTATGTCAAATCACTCTTCAACTATCATGACCAGTGTGTATTGTATAGATGTAAAATAAATAAATAACATATAAATTAGAAACATTTGTGGAATTCCAAATTTGAAGAAAATCGGTTGACCGGTAGAATAGATTTTTGAATTTTTCTCGAAAGCTATTATAATGATGGTCTAAAAAAAAAACCTTGGTAGGTATATTGACTGAACAGATATAACTCTATCACTTTTATTGATAACATTTTTCAAAAAAAAAAAAAAAAACTGATTTTAATTACCAAAGAAGTTGTGCGGATTTGTAGAGTTAAACTTCAAACATTGTATGAAAGACATAGGCGCTGTCTATTGGACTATAATGTAATCACACGTCTGAATCAGTATGCCTGAATAAGTACTAGTCCCCTCCAGTACCTTTGTCTGTTTTAAAAGTTAAGATAAATGAGTAAAATTTGAAGTTTAAGTGAGTGTTTCTTATTAGATTTGTTGTTTTTTTTAAATAGAATTATATCTGCGTGTGTATTTTTAAAGAGAGAAGGAGTGTATGTTTACTTTGTTTCTTTTTAGTATTTGTGGTTTGTCTCGGACAGATTCTAACGGTTTTTTTCAAACATCGTATTTATAACTAAACATTTACAGGCCTTGATATCTTTATATTTGAATTATATTTCCGATAAAATTAATTTTTTTGATTTAAGATTTTGGTTAGATCGGTTAACGTTAAATTTATTTTATTCTAAACTGTCCTTATATTGTAAAATGTGTGGTTCGACCACTTTATATATTTCATTATTTCTATTAGAATTTCAATTATAATTATGATAATTCTATTAACAATATTTCGTGCGTGATTTTGTTTTTTTTTAATAAAATAAAATTTAAAAAAATAAAATACCTCATAAAATACGTTTTCCTTTATAGAATTTATTTAATATTACAAAAGAAGAAGTACTGGGCCTTATGTTTTCAGTATGCATAATATAAAAATAAAGTAGGTTAGATAGGATGGTTAGTATAGTACAGTTAAGTAGTATAAGTTGTAGAATGCCGTGGGCCAAGCCCCTAGGTAACCTCCTGGCTATACCATATAAGGTTATGTCAACTTTTTTTTTTGTTTTAATTTTGTTTTCTAATTTTTTTTTTTTTTTAATTACATGTGTGTGTGTGTGTTAGGTGTTGTGGTCAGTGGCGGCACAGTCGTGCTAACTGGCCCTGCACAGTAGATCTGCTGCTGCTGCTGGCTCTGCACACATACACACAGCGAGTAGCGCGGCAACACTCCATCTCAATACAGCTTCCTCACTTATAATTCATAATCACGATCATTCCCTATATCCACACTGTATTACTAACTACTAACTAACCTACCTACCAACCCAAATACTCTATCATTTACTAAATAATTACGTAATCATAAAATTAAAAAAAAAAAGAATTGTATGACATCACCAGAATTTTATAATACACCTTTTTTCTTTTCTTTTTTTAGAAGAAAAATTTTTGAGGAAAAAAGTAGATATTAATTATCTTTCTTTGCAACTTAAACAATGGCAAATAATCTTAAAATTATAACTCCCTCATTGCAAATTAAACCATATCTTCCTAATTTACCGAAATTTTCTCTAATTTGCTATGATCAAAACAATTAATAACAGTCCTCCAGTAAAGCGTTCCTATAAAGTTAAGAACTAGAAGTAGTAAACGCTTTAGTTGCATGGAAATTCTGCTCACCTGTTTACAACAAGAAAAGCAAACGAACATAATGCAATCAGATTGGAATTTTATTTTTCTACAATTTTCTCTTTTCCATCGAGGATGAAAACCGTTTTAAAAAAGATATGCAGATAAAAATTACATAAATAAGTCGCGAAATATTCAATTCTGTTTTTAGTGGGGACATTTTATGAAACACAATATTATCTTAGATTAATGAACAATGATATCCCTGTGAGCTGGTCTAAGTGTTGTGGTTGCCTAAGTGGGCATCCCGCCCTCTGGTGGGCGCTCGAAAAATGAAAGAAAAAAGAACAGATAAGAAAAATGTATGAAAAACTGTCTTAAAACTATCTATTATCTCTTTTGTATTTATACATATAAGTTGTAGGTGAATCTAGTTTCCTAATAAAACACATAGAAAATGCAAGTTGTAACAGATCAGTGGTTGGCACACAAGCATGACGCGCATTGTCGGGAAATCCAGCATTCATCTGCAGCAATAAGTATATGTAATTACTTTTTTGTAATACGATACAATAAACATAGGTGATATTATGAAATCGAATTTAGCTTGTAGTAAAAGTATAGAACAGCTATCACATTCGACCTCTCTAATACCTTAAAATATAAAATGAGGCATTTAGCTTGTCCATCCTTAAAAAAGAAACCGATAGATTGTAAAAAATTAACGGGGCGATTTAAGAATACTGTTGACAAAGTTAGAGCTGAATATTACAACCTGCCAAGCACTGTTTCTCAGTAAAATTATTTTTAATGTTATATGTTACTGTTATTTTAATAATATCCTTCGTTTTCCTAATTTTCTGTGTTTAATGCAACTGTTACAATAATCGATATAGATGAGTAATTTTATAATTTCCAGCTTTAACCTGTCTTATTTGCCACAAAATCTTTTCTTAGAAAGTTTTAGGACGTAGGTAGAAATATAAATACGTAAAATAATGCAAATTTGTTATTGCATTTTTGTGTTTGTTCATGTGAAGAAGGTAGGTTCCCAGGGAGCCAAACAAGTTAGGTGCGAGAATTTGGTGTTCAATTCCCGTGAAGGCGACGACGATGTTGAGCCACTTATAGCGTGATAAATCATGGATGGGCGTTACAGATTAGTTGCAAGCCTCATGTTAGCGAATGCCAGAACTAAATGACACGATAAAAATCGCCGTCTGATAAGCCTGAGCCTTTTGAGGGCTTAATCCAAAGTTTTTAATAAAAAGAACAATGATTCCTGAAGAATATCAACCAATATTAAAAGCCAATCTTTATTTTTGGAAACGATCTGCACTTCTTTGGCAGGGAAGAAATTACAAACTGTAATTTCTTCCAAAATTAAGGGAACATATAAAATCCTATTCCAGATTAAATAAAGATAACATTAATAAACAGTGAAATGAGAACGTAAAAAGGAAAATAGGTGTGGCCATTCCAAGAGAAATAAGAACAAGAGATAAAATACTTCTCTATTAATATTAATAGTGTAAAATTATTTAATATAATGTTTAGAGAGAAAAAAAAAAAGGTCGACAAGTTTCAGATAACGGAAGTAGAGATCTGGTTATTTGTATCAAGTATTTTATTATATATTAAAGTTTTATATAATAATATTATATTATAGAAGTTTACTTTTAATATAAATTTAAATATTTTCTCTGTACGAAAGATCCAGCAATGCTGCTGCCATCTGGTAAATGTACGTAGTTTTAGGATAGGAAAAGGCAATGTTGCTACTGGAGAACACTTCCGTCTTTTTATATATAGACGAATATAAAGAACCAAGGAATGGTAAAATTTTTTGAATTGGTATAGTGGACATGAAATACGAAAATTTTGTACTCGACACTGTTTAATAATTCAATACTTGAGGTATGCTAGAATTGCTCAATAACTAACGTACACAAATTATGAAAACAGTTTTACTTTCGTAAAAAAATCAACTGTAAAAGAGTAAACAATAAAATGACAAACTATTGCGTTCAGTAATAGAAAAAAAAAATCTTTAAAATAAGCAAATATGAGAAACATAAGAAGGCATATCCATCAATTTGTTCAATTCTATTAAAGTAGTTTTATTCCTATAATAATAACAGGAAAAGGAAACTACTAGCGCTTCAAGTGGCAGGAAAAGTTTTGGATAAACAGAAAAAGTTTAGTGGTTCCTGTTAAGATAATATTCACATTTTTTCTTTACATAATTATGAATATTTGTATTCTTTATTTATCAATTAATTTAATGAAAAAGAAAGAATGTATGTGAAACACTCACACGACTTTCTCTTACTGCCGTTAATATCATTATATTTATAAAGTGACAAATTTTATTTAAATTTAACTTTTTTTAATGAAATGTTTATACGGCATTGGCCAGAGAAGTGTTCTAATCAAATCATTCATTTCAATCTGAACGTTTTCAACGTTCAAAATAGGAACGTTCATACATATTCCTCTTTTACCCTAACGCGCTAGTGAAGAAGGGCACCAATAGTACTCGAAACGTACCAGATCACAGAAAAATTCTTTTTTCTTTAAAAAAAATCTTCTGGCTATTGCCTGAAAAACATCTCCATATAATTGTAATGCTTGATGAGTTGGAAAACTATTTTAAAATTTCATTCATTTATCCAAAAAAATATATATGGGGGTAGTGGGGGGGGATAAGCACCTATCTATCCAGGTAATAAAGGTGACTATAGTGTAGTTCAGGAAGAGAGTGCCAATAATAATGAACGAACCTAACATTTTTAATTTAACGTTAGAAATTCGGCAGAAATTTTGCTAATAAAGGTCTTAGGTGCATAATTTTCAAATTCTCAAAAACCAATTCAGTAAAGTCGATTCGTTAATCGATTTTCTTCGAATTTAGAATTCTACCAATGCTTTTTATTTATATTAATACTATATATTATTAATACATTATGTTTAAGTGGTATTTTAGAAGAAAGCTTAACGCTACTGTCCCCCCTCCAGAACACCCCCCCCAAAATCAATTGTCCTGGAATTGATATTCCACTTCAAATAAAAAGTGATATGTATTTATGTGTGTAGATAATATACAAAGATTAAAGAAAATCGTTAGAACCATTTTCGTGACAGAAATGCCATTCAGTGAAGACGCACTTCCGGTTGATGGAATTTGTGCTCAAAACCTTCATGTCAGACGCGATGGTAGTAAATGGAATATCAAGTTTGCGCTTCCTGTTATATTTTGTTCTCACCCCATCCCCACAAAAAAATACACACACACACATGTACAAACACACACCATTGGTTACAATAAAAACAATTTTTTTCTTACTCAATTTCGAAAATTTTTACATGAATGCATTATTACTTCCTCCTCTCTCTAAGTGAAAGTACCAAAAAAAAAAAAGTCATTGGCAAATACAGGAATTATTCAAAAATCCCATCACCAAACTGTCTTGTTTTTGAGACGAATTTGACTTAGAGACGCAATTAAACTAAACATTCATTTGTTATAGTTTTAATTTGAATTACTAGCTTTAGGGTGCACTGTTACAATTGAATAGATTGGTGGGTGTAAATCAGAAAAGCTGCAGTCTTAAATCTGAAATTATTTGACTGTGTAATTGGGTTTAACAGAATACAAATGACTAGAAGAAAATTAAATTTTTAAGTTGAATTATCCTAACTAACTAGCTATTCTAGTCCTGAAAGAAGGTAGAAACGTAGATATGCAAGGAGGAAATGAATGAAGATATTTGATCTTCCAAATACTGCGCAATATTGCCAATAAATACGTAAATTGATATAAAATAAAGCAGGAATAAAATTTTGAAAAAAATATGGGTGTCTTATTATCTGTTACCGGAAGTCATTGACAGAAAAGGCTACAAATATTATGAATGAACGAAAAAAAATGTTGCAATATTCTTTTAAAACGTAATTGAATTTAAGGTGGAGAAATTCCGAGAAAAAGATGTGTCAAACTGACAGGCAAGAGGAGTAGCAGCAGAGAAGTGATGGTGGGGGGGTTAACGCGGCAATGAGGTGCACTCTACTGGCTAGCCGAAAAAACACATGAATGATTTGTATTACCTCATCATTATCGGATGTACTCTCTTCAACAACGATCAGCTGTACGGCCGTTGTAGCGTCTGTGTCTGTAGCAAGTTGGCCACCGCCTCCAACAACACTGGTAGTCGGCGTAGACGATCTCTCCTCATTACTTGTGCCTGGTCTGGCCGGCGATGGTGATGGGCAACAATCAGAAGATCTATTTAATGATGGTGAAGTAGAGCATGACTTAATATTACTATTATCATCAATACTAATAGTAACAATGGCCGTAGTTGCGGTTGTTGTAGTTGTCGCTGCAGGGTTCGTATTATTATCGTCCGATGAAGTAGTTGACATGTTATCAGTAGTGGCGAACGTAAAGCCTGAGGGCAAACATGTGGCCGCCTGGAGCGGGGGCCACAAACCAGCAGCGCCACCTCTCCAGTCACCGAAAGTAAACGGGGCAGCATATCGAAGAGGTGGAGGAGAGGAGGAGGAAGTGGTAAAGAGAGAGAGCTAGCTGCGATGTAAGAGAGCAAGCCAACAAGGTATTATAAAGGCGCACGCGGTCACATACATACACACACACACACACACACACACACACACATGTATATATACCTATATAAAACAATATTAAAGACATACACACAAACATACAAACAGGCAGAGAAGAGAGAAGTTTCTATCTAGAGATTTGTGATGATGGCCCGTGGTAGGGATAGAAACTGGTTTCTGTCGTCCGCTTGGCATACACGGGGCTCACCTACACTATGTGGGGCCGCCTACAGAGACACTATACACTAGAAGAACTATGTGCCCAACTACCACAATCACACTTAACTACCACATTCACACATATATATCGAATATTATTCCGTGTATCAACTAACATCGAACATAAATAATGTTCACTCACCAAATATAATATTCTAATGCAATAAACACAAACCATTATGATGAGGTTAACAACGAAAAAACATTACTAAAAGTGAATGTAATGTCCCTGAAGTTTCGCACTGCTATATAATAATAACCTCATTCTATTTTAAACTCTTAAATTCGTTCGTATTAGACTAGAGCTATTTGTTAATAATAAACAGATTCCAAGGCCCTGTATAAACAGCACTAAGATTTACGGCCCCATTAAGGGAAAGTGTTGTGATCGTGTCAAAATTTTCGAACTTGAATTCTCACCGGAAACACATGTTTGATATCCAATGAGCATGGAAAAAATAAATCTGGTGTGAAACACCGAACCGTCTTTCTCTTATTCTTAATTAATACGATTTAATTAAAAAAAATAATTTTTAAATTCCAATGTTTCGAAACGTTTATTTAAGCTGGCATTAAAAATGGGCAGTTTTGTAGGTGCCCTGTGTCTCAAGATCATTTAGCGGCAGTTAAAATTTAAACGGAACTGAGGAGCTCAAAACCCCTTTGTGCAGAATTTGGCCGTTTTCAAGAAAACTACGACAAAAATTCAAAAACCTTATTTGTATAGTCCGGCACTTCCGGTTAACTTATTTTCTTCATATTCGGAATTCTATCAATGCTTATAATGTATATTAATATTATACAGGAGTAAACCTTTTATATTTTATTGAAATGACAACTTTAGAGGAAAGTATACTGTTACTGTTCCCTCCCAAACAATTAATTTTTCCGTAAAAGTGTATCAAATAAAAGTAGTAGGTATTTATGTATGTCGATATTATAGGAAGTTTAAACAAAATTGTTGGAACAGTTTTCGATAAAATCGCGATAAACTGAAAAAAAAGAAACCTTCAGTAAAGTGGCACATCCGGTTGATAGATTTTGCTTAAAACCCTTGTCAGATGCGGTGAGGTAGTTCCTAAACGGAATAACACAGTTAAAGCTTCCTATGACTTGAAACTCCGATCAAAACAGGGTGTGTTGCAGTGACAGAAACATTAAGTCAACTCTTTAAACGAATTTGATAGCCTTCCTCTGACAATGGATGAGAATCGGAAACCGATCAGAATCAAGATAATGAAACATGCTAAGACGATAAAAATCATACGATGGTTTCCAGTGAAAACCTCAATATCGAAAATTAGACACGATCGCAATACTTCTTCTTACTAGGAGAAAGAGAAGAATGTCACAGATTTTTAAAGAAATACCTTATAAACCACTCTATAAACACCACATTAAGCCCAACTATACCAATGTTGTTATTTTGTATACTTATCCTAGATAAAGATATAAGAGGACTATTTCTGTTGAACAGTCACAGGTAACAGAATATGGCCAAAGTCGGTGATTCATGTTAACACACTGAACACCTCCTACTAAGAGATAAGAAGATTTCACCCATCCATGTATACTAGTCCATGTATAACGTGATAAGAATATTCGACTTATATGTGGTTAAAACATTTTATGGTCAACCACTTCCTTAATATCATTTGCCTTTATTGAAGATTACTGCTCTCCACCACCATGTCCTTTGTTAACTTCCTGTATATAATGCCCCATTTTTCCTCACTTTTTATAGGTTACAATGTCATCGGTATTTTGGGGTTAGTTTACACAATAATCTAACATAGTAATTTTTTAAAAAAAAATTTAAAAATTATTAATCTATACAATAAGTGATTTTTCCCAAATTAAACAGTGAGTTCAGAAACCTCACCTTAAACAGAAAACGTTTTGACGTATAATTGCATAAGTTTTGAGAAAAGAAGAACGCTCATAGCTTTACAGAAAGTTTTATTCGCCTTTCACAGTTTTGGAGACTTCCTATAAAAGTACACAATATGAAGTCATATTGAAGGAAGTGAGCACCGCATTTATTGACATGGTAAAGTTCTCAGAAACAGCGCAGAAATCATGCCTTTGAAGATTACTTATTAATGAAATGGTGCCATCTTTGGCCTTGGCAGTAAGTTACCATTACATGCAATTGCATTCCATATGTATAGCTAAGATAGTAGCAATTATCATGGTCGTAAAGTCTCATCACCACCCTTACGAAAGAAGAACCATCAAATAGCAAGTTTACTATAATTACTAATAGCCAAAGCATTGTCAGGAAGTAATCCAACCTGCACAATGAGATTGTGCTAAACGAATATTATTCTAGCGTACTAAATTATACGATGAAGGTGTTACCACCGTTTGTCGTCTGGGTCAGAGGTCCAGACTCTCTGATCTTAAACACACGGTCGATCTGCCAGCAAAAGAGGCTGCCAGCATTTGTGAAGATTTGGACTAGTATTACGCGTATCTCAAGGCGATCTAAAAATGGCAGGTATAGAATACTTCCAATCTCCTAAAGACAAATTTTATAAATCTATGCACACTAAAATTTCAAAACTGTCTTGATGGAATGGGCAATGATTTACAACACCAAAGATCCTCCTGTATGTTGTACAGTTGAAATTTGTGGAGGACTTTCCCCCCCCATATACTAAATTTTATGTGCAAATTACATAGAGTAAAGAAAGAATCTCTTTGATACTTAGAAGCACATCCATCCACTACGAAGACAATTCTGTCTTCTAACAATATTTTTATCTTTTGACTGCACCATCAGAAATGGCTATATCCTTCAGTGGTTAATGATGAGTAATGATAGGACGAGTAAACGAGTAGAATAATAACTTGTAGAGATAATTTATCATCTTTATTCGGTAAGGTGTAGAGGCTAATATATTTAATTATCAATTTTTTATATGGGGTACATAATGGATAGTCCTGTATAAGTAAAGTAATGCCTATTTTTTTCAGGCGGGCTTAACATCCAACTTCCAAATTAGGTGATGTGGACGGGAGAGGAAGCACAAACTTTACTATTAATATTTTCTAAACTAATACAAATTTAGCAGTTATATGGGGGACTCGAACTGGTCAAGTGAATTCACTGATTCTTACACTGATAGTGGCTATATGGCAGAATGCTAATGCAAAAAAAAAAATTATCTCTAGTACGTGCTATTTCAAGGTGAAAAGTGAAAACAGGTGACAAGCAGTCAGCTGTTAGTAAACTCAAGGACTGTATTGTTTAATTGTATAAATTCAGTTCTGCTCTTTACATAAATATATTGATGTGGGGAGGTACTCAGTGTAGAGGTGGCAGCAACATCGTGTCAAAAATTTGACACGATTATATTTCCTCTTACTAGGAGTAAGAGAAAGTTAAGTGATGGCGCATTTTTTTATTATTAATAGAAAAGTCTTTTTTAAAAAATCGTTGAACAAGTTTTGAGAAAATCATGAAAAAGTGAAGAAAAAAAACTGTAAAGTTCAGTTCCAGTTGATGGATTTAATAATAATAATAATAATAATAATAATAATAATAAATAATAATAATCTTTTTTTGGGGGGGGTGGTGAAATGCATTTACGCACGCCGTGCCGGACTCCCGGAGACTACCGTCTAAAACACCTCCCCTCTGCTTGGACCTAGCCTGGATTCGCTGATTCCAGACTACATCAGGAAAGGCCTCTGTCCTATCCCCCTGAGGGTTCCTCTTTTCCTGGTCCTCCAAGTGCTGTTTCTTTTCAATAAGAATTTTCCTCACGTATGTCGCGATGAGACACCAGCCGGTCTCACTGCAAAGCATCGTCTTTACTAGCGAGTCTGGGGTCTGCCTTCCTATAACTACCTCTAGGACCCTCCTCAAACGCTGCCCCCGGTCACACGCAAAAAAGGTCATCATCATTACACCCCGGCCAGCAGAGGCACTCCTCCTCCTCAGCTTTCCCCATCCTCTTCAGGTACGCCCTGAAGTATCCATGGTCGCCCAGGAGTTGGGTGTGATAGAAGTCTACCTCCCCGTGCGGTCTTCTCACCCATTCCTCAACTCCCTTAATCAGCCTAGCTGTCCATCGACCCCGATGACCGTCCTCCCAGGAAGCCTGCCAATTTCGGAAGGTTCTTTTTCTTTCTTCCCTGAGGAGAGTTTCTTTTTTTCCTTCTGCCCTCTTCCTGTACAATCTTTTACGTTCCCCTGCAAGGAATGCAATGGGGATCACTCCGGTAATGACCATAATTGCTGGTTCGGACACAGTGCGGTATGCAGGCGCAATCCTTAATGCACCCAGCCTTTGTACCCTGGCTAATCTTTTCCTATACGCCTCCTTGTTGAGCGCACCTGCCCACACTTCGGCTCCATAGAGTAGTATCGAGTGAGTCACGCTCATTAGTACTCGGCGCGTACTGGCCTGTGGACCGCCAACGTTTGCCATCAACCGGCTTAATACAGCAGTGTCCTTCGCGGCCTTATCCGCTGCATACTGAATTTGCTTGCCAAAGCTCAACTTCTTATCGATGACTAATCCCAAATATATTGCGGTATCCTTAGAGGTCACGGCTACCTCTCCAACGCGCCATGAGATACTCGTGGGGATCTTCTTTTTCGTTAAAACCACGATTCTGTCTTGGACAATGCCAACGACAACCCATGCTCGGCCATCCATCTATTGATCACACATATCACCTGATTCAATTTTAGCTGGGCTTTATTGGTATCGCGAGCAGCGATAAGCGCAGCCACTCGTCTGCATATCCGACTAGGATCGTTTCCTCTGGCATTTCCAGAATGTAGGCTGTCGTACGCTACATTCTAAAGATCTGGACCCAAAATTGATCCCTGCGCCGCACCTGCCGTCACTGCCGAAGCTCTTAGTCCTCCGGAAGTCTGGTAGATGATCGTCCAATTCCTCAGATAATCGCTTAACACCCGCAAGAGGTATTTCGTGATTCGAAAATTATCCTCTAACGCCTGCAGCACATCTGTCCACCTGAGAGAATTGAAAGCATTTCTCACATCAAGCGTAACCAAGAGTACCATTCGGCGAGAGTGGTGGTTGTGGACCGCCCTGTGATTGCTTCAGTGACTTCAATTGCCGCTAAATAATAATAATAATTTTTTTTTTTTTGAGGGGTGTAATGCGTTTACGCACGCAGAGACCCTGCAGTGCCGCACTCCCAAATCGGACTACCGGCTAAAACACCCCCCTGCTGCTAGGCTTAGCCTGGATTCACTGGTGACTACTACTACATCAGAACTAGGCCTCTGTCTTTACCCATTGGGTATCTCCCTCGGTATTACCTTACTTGGCAGTCATCCAGGTCCTGCTTCTTCCGCTGAAGAATGTCCCTGGCGTACCTAGCTACGTCTGCCAGTTGGCCTCACTGGCCAGCATCGCCTCAACTAGGGTATCTAGGAACTATCGCCCAATCACCGCCTCGAGATCACCTCTCAGCCGTTCCCACCGACCGCAGGAAAAAAAACGTGTGGGAAGCATCATCTTTACTGTTAGAGCAGAAAGGCATTCCTACGCCTCTGCCTTTCCTATTTTTTTCAGGTATGCCCTGAAATAACCATGTCCGCTCAA